>JAKUCM010004624.1:0-48936 GCA_023374145.1 Lepidium sativum | reverse complement strand
AGAACTCAAAATCCCACAAACCAAAATGATCAGATCCATGGATCCAAACTTAAAAAGCAAAGGAGCTTGGAAGAAGCAGTACAATGAAGGACCTTGGAAGAAACAAAGGAGCTTCAAGAAAGCTACAATGGTGTCACTTATGGAGGAATCAGTTAGGTGTGCGGCAAATGAGCTAATAACTGAGGGGTAAATTCATAATTTAAGCTCTACTACGGACGTAGGCTAGGTTTTCAAAATCAACTCTACTACAAAGGTTAGTACCTCTACTAAACACAATTTAACTCTATCACTAGTAAAGCTTCTTAACTCTATCATGCACAAATTTTTATCACAACTCAACTATACTACACGCCTTTAAACTTTACTCTGCTAGTGTAGTAGAGTTGATTAAAGCGCAAAATCAACTCTACTACATTAGAATTCTAACTCTACTATACATAACTTTTAATTCATGTCATCTCTATTAAACACAATTTAACTATACTATGTTGCACTCCATTAGTGTGGTAGAGTTGATTAAAACGCAAAAATCAACTCTACTATACACAATTTATCATTCATGTCAACTCTACTAAGCACACTTCAACTCTACTATACTGGAATTTTAACTCTACTATACACAATTTTTAATTCATGTCAACTCCACTAAGCATACTTTAACTCTACTACGTTGCACTCTGTTAGTGTGGTAGTGTTGATTAAAGTGCGAAAATCAACTCTACTATGCTGGAATTCTAACTCTACTATACACGATTTTTAATTCATGTCAACTCTACTAAGCACACTGTAACTCTACTATATTACACATTGTTAGTGTGGTAGAGTTGATCGCTTACGTGGTAAATTTCATTAATGACATTTTCGTAAATACGTTTTTTAGTCATTAGAAAATGCCAAAATACTATATATAAAATTTAAAAAATTATAGTAGTAATTTTCAAATATTTACTCTACTTACATAATTAACATTTACTTTAACCTTAATCTAACAAATCGACCAAATAAAAAAATGAAATTAATACAGAATTCATATATAGTATAACATTGTCTTCAGACACAAGTTAAATCTCGCACAAAACCAGGATCTCGTCACTTCCTAAAAACGGGTGACCTTTTCAAATCTCTGGTTTTCCTTTTTTTAATATTTCGGGTTTGATACCGAAGAGAATCACACACACTGTGATTGTTCTATAGACTATACAAGAAAAATATAATAACCCAAAATATATAGAGAGATTGAGAAGAATTGGTTTCAGGTGGAAAGGATAAGTGAGAGATTCAATTTCCCGGTCCATTCTTCACCTGGTTTCAAGGTGATGGGTTTCTCAATGGCTGCTCCATCAACACACAACATCTGTTTGTACTCTTCATCTCCCAAATCTGTCAATGCTTTAGCTTTCTTCTCCCATGGATTCCACACCACTGCAAACCGAGAATATGATTCTGTTACATTCAGATTGCTGTTAAAAAGAGAGCGGCTAAGGTTTTCAATAGTTTGGATCTTACCAACATCGGGAAGACCTTCTTTCTTGATGAGGAATGTGCGTTTTCTTTCATGGTCGAAGACAGCAACCACGTCTTTAGAACTAAGGTACACTCTATCGATCTCGGATTCAAAGGTCAAAGCATCGCCTTGCTCTGTGAACCGCTCTTTATCATGTAAGTTATCAAGATAATCAAGAGTTTCTAATCCTTCCACTCTAACTTCACTGATAAAGACCAAAAAAGAAGGAAAGAATGCATTGAGTTCTACGTTTTTGATAGTAGAGACTAGAGAGGTTAAACCCGCTGTTTTACCTGATGTCGGATATCGAGAAGTAAGTGTGGTAAGCTATGGAAAAGCTAAAAGGCTTTGAATTGATGTTTCTGACTCGAGAAATCAGCTGTAGGTTCCCATCTAATGCCAATGAGACTCTCAAGTGAAACTCAAAGCTGAAACAAGAACAATAACAATCAATCATTCTCAAAATGAAAAAGAGCCAGATCATATCCATGGCTTAAAATAGAATCTTTGGATCAGGTTTGCAACCTGTGAGGCCAGATCCTTGTGTCTTCATCACATGACTTGAGTACCAAATCGACATAGGCTTTGCCAGTTGAGTCAAATGAAGGTAAAGAGGGTGGATTATTTTCCATGAGCCACATCTTGTTTCTTGCAAACCCATGCTGCTCAAGTGATCCCCGAGTACCGAACTATTTGGGGAGAACAAAAACAAATTAATAAGTAAAAGTGATCAAAACCAAGATTAGTGGATTAAATGCTACAGATTAAGAGTCCACTGACCTGAGGAAAGCATATAGGGATTCCCCCTCGTACATGATGAGGAGGCTTCGAGTTGGCCTGAAACAAGAGCATTTATCATATATAAATGAAGTTCATTTTTTCTCTAATGAAAGATTACGCAAATGTTGAAAAACCAAGTGTTTAATTTTTTAAACCTTGGTACTGGTGAATAACAATTCATCACCCTTCTCAGTCTTCCAAGAAAGAACTTGCCCTCCATGTAAACTTATCTGAACAAAGCATCATGCGAAACTAACTGTCAGCTCAATATGCAAAATGAAAATGTATGTGAATGTGCTCCAGGAATTTCACAACCATGGTTTCTATGAGCAAAACTGGAAACTCAGATCTAAAGCTATTAGATTTATATATCAAGAGAGATCGAAGCTACATCCACGTGCTACCATTTTTGGAAAGAATCAGAACCAAAATCACCAATAAAAACAGAGCAATCAATTATAAGAATCCTGGGTTCTACACCTTCAATACAAAGAAGAGTTTGGCAGAGGAAAAACATCGTACAGTTAGTGGGCAATCTTAAAGTCAACATCTTGTCCTCTAGTTCGCGAATCCGAGAATCAAAAATTCTTAATCTTGAATCAAAGAATCATTGTACAATCCGTAAAAACTACCAGTTATACAGAGGAGAAAAACAAATTAGAGAATAAATATATGTCACCTTTACAGAAGCGCCTCTAGGATTCTGGAGAAGAATCTGATCGATTCCATTTTTATCCTTCACCAAGTCAACGATAGGTCTCTTCTCGGCACTTACTTCAGATGGTTCCATCGTAAACAAATCAAAGATTCAATGAAAAACGAAGATAAACCAAAATCGAGGGTAAAGAAAATACTTCGATTTATTCTTCTCTTGCTTTCTCGCGTATTTAAATCCAGAAGGAAAAAATTAGGCAAAGGAATCACAAGAAGAAGGAGAAAACTTTCTTGTGGAACAACAACAAGAAACCCTAACTTTTCTCGTGGATATGAAAACCGAAATCCCAACTACCACTTCAACAAGTAAGTCCTTTTCTTACACCGATGAAGCTGCAACACACAAAAGAGAAAGAAACCAAAAAAAATCTAATGTACAAAAGTGGATAAAGTAAAAACCCGATTAAGAGATACGTGAGGTTGAGATTGAAGATGTTGGACAAATGAAATTTACTCGAAACTCCGAATATTAACACACAATTTTCCGGGGAAATTATGGTTTAATTTCCCGGGAAACGTTTAACGATTTGGAGTTTATGGCTTGAGATAAAAAAGAAATCAACAGATGTCCAGATTAAATTACGTATCCAAATCAAAGACCTATATAAAGCGAAAAAAAGAAGCAACTTTTTCTTTACTCGGAAGAAGATTCAGAAGTATACAGATGAGGAGAAAATAAAGACGAGAAATTTATAAATAGAAGTCAGAAAATTTGGGCAGTATGTAGATATGTTGGAAAGATTCAAAAGTTTTTAAATGCATTGTAACATCAGTCTGTGATCTAGATGTAGAGGATGATTAACGTTTTTTCTATACATTTTATCAGACACAAAGACCAAATTTTCTTATCTGGTGTTGTCAGATTCTTCGCTGACATCACTTTTACTGATCAGAATTTTAGGTGAAAATAAAATTTCGAAATTATTCAATTAGATTATTAGTTCTGTTTGGTTTGGTTTCGACTTCACCATCTATAACGCCATGAATTGTCACATCTAAAAGTTGCGCTCGGAACAATTAAACCTTACTAGTATATATTTACTTCATTTATTGATTGGGAATAAACAGTACATGTCACTGTTTTGTCGAAAACAGTGTCAAACGTTTTCGTCATTAGTGTTAAATAGATTTATGGTGATTAACTTCTGATTGGCTGAGATAATAAATGAAAATAATGATTATCTAGTTGCAAAATATAAATATGAGGCAAAAAAAGAAGAAGATGATGGGAAGACAGCTGTTGTGATGATAGTTGTGGTGGGGATGGGTTAGATCTTGACATGCGACCATGATTAACGGAATTAACTACCTGTTCAGATTTGGAGGGAATCATTTACTTGAATTTTTCCTTAATCACTTATTAAATAGTTTTATAATTTTACTTTTAACGGATTACTTTACTTGATAAAAATGTCAACTGTTTTTTATACCTTTAGATCCTTTCAACAGATAAATTACATGCATACACTAAACATCAAAAAACAATCATTATACATTGACAGAGAAAGAATCAAACTAATAAGTTCGCGAACAAAAATCAAAAACGTGACGGTGACCATTAATTTAAGATATAAAAATACAAAAGTATGAAAATAAGATTACCGTCGAATTCTTATAAATTTAATGGTATAATCAAATTAATGGTTTATACCATTAAATTTTATTATAATTGGTAGATTATAAAAGAACTTTTATCATTTATACTATAAATTGGATATTATCGATCTAATTGTTGAGCTTTTTAGTATATTAAAAAGACTATACATGATTAAAGTATATATTTCAGGGTCGTACTATACTTTCTTTTACACAAATTTACATAGTTAAGATTGATCAATGGTTTTCTTAGTAAAATAATTTGAACATAGAAGATTAAGGCATATAATCGCAATAGGCGTATTTAGAAGGTAATGTTTTGGGTATTTGTCCCAAGCTACAATACAATAGTCGATTTAAAAGGTCACACCTAAACAAAATTATACTTTTTTTTGGATTTAAAACTTAACTCAATTTAAAAAATTTGTGGTGCACAAAATGATTTATCATAAAATATTTAAATTAATTAGAATTTGAAATTAACATTTATTTATCAATTAACTATGATTTATTTACTATCACTTTCATAAGATGTATATAAAATTTTCTCTATATATATATATTAAATGTTCAATATTCATTTACTTATTGCCAAATAAAAAGATATTATTTTTGAAATTTCAAATATTTTTAAAAGAGATTTCATGTTATTTTCTTAAATATTTAAATTTTTTAAAAATATTTAAATGTGTTTGGACGAGTTGATTATAAAAGTTTAATGACTGAGTTTACAAAAAATGTGAACTAGATTTTTTATTAAAATGAATGTGTATTTTGATTTTTAGTAAAATAAATTAATTCTATTATAAGTTATAATTTTGTTTTTGTCCGATGCCTATAGTAAATTGAACATGGCACTGATCGTAATCAGATTGTTTTTGTCTTTTTATGCCGACCTGTGATGTCTTTAATGTGCCAATTACGTCTCTATGCGACTTCGGTGGTCGTCCCATTCGGTATTATTTCATGTAATCATTAGTTTCTTCCATCATCTTGAGTTCATGCAATAATTTGAATATGTAGAGTTTCATGTACACATCATTTTGTATAAATTTTATCTACATATTCGATGGTTTATAATTTTATTTACGTTGCAACCTAATAATTCTTTCCGATAAATTTGCACTTTAGGATTAGAAAACGATCGAATAAGACGGTTTTGTTAATATTTAATTTGTAATCATGCGTCCTGGAGTCTTTTTTATTTTTTTGGGAATTGAAAAGGAAGTAAAAGACACAGAGACATCACACATGTGTGTATAATAAAATTTTGAAAGTGACCACCTTAAATATTTTGATCAATCTTAATTTTTTTATTTTATCGTGTATATGTCAAAACATTGAACTTGAAAATTATATGTTTCCAAAATAAAGGTTAAAAACTAAGACACAAGGAAAACTTGCAGGAAAAACAGAAAAATTAATTTTCTTTTGTGATAATGGAGAAAAGAATAAGTGAATAACCATTTCATTTATGTTTTATTAAATTTCGGGTTTAAGTTTAGGTGTTAAAGTCGATGGTTTATGATTAAGAGTAACCATTTCATTTAGTTTTGATTTAGATGATTTTTCAATTATGCTATAAAGTATCAATTAAGATGATGTTTTCAAATTTTGATAATGTTATCTATCACAATTCTCCATTCATATATTATTGAAAATACGTAGGAAACTATATTTTAAAAATTTATAAATTCAGTGATACAACTTAAATAGATAAATAATAAATGTAACGAAGTTGACTTGGTCCCAACATGCTCTTTTGGTTGGTGTGGACTTGGTTAGCCTTTGGGTTCTCGTATAGCGAGATGGCCAAGAAACAAGAATAAGTCTTTCTCTACGTTGCTTCGTCGTTTATCTATTACATCAGAAAACTGTATGCCGTTTTTGTTTGTATTACATAAAAGTGTAAAAACATCTTAAAGTCTATTCGCCTCCAAAGTGCGTCACGACTCACGACACGTATTCTTCAAAACTTCGAAAGTGTTCTAAATCGCTGGCAATAAACACACGATGCTTAAGACGAGAGAGGGTTATGGACTCAAAACGGTAAGAGAAAGGAGTCAGGACTAAAGTTAAGTGATCGTCTACTACATATGTATATTTCATCAGAGTTAAGTTTCAACTATGAACCAAATACACAGAGACCCGTTTTCGAATCCGTATTCAGACTCTGGTAAGGTTCTGGTTACAGTTGCAGATGGCATTTTACTTCCACCAACCCATCTGCTCTCAAACACTTCACCATCATTAGCATCTCTTTCCATCATCACTTCAATTTTCTTCGCTCTTAAAACCCGAAAACACAAACCCTAGAGTCACTAATACAAATACCAACAGGTCCACCACGACTCAATCTTATCATTCTCCAATGGCTCGATCACCGAATAGAAATAAATTACCATCGATTGGAATATAGATTCTTTAGTCTTTCTGATATATAAGTAGGGATGTATACATTAACAAAACAAAAAGAAATCCAATACTTGAGTTTCTAATTACAAAAAAAAACATAAAGAGACCAATATATTGAGAGCCAACAAGTGAAAAACTAGCTCCGGCTTATCCTCACATAGGAATACATGGGCTATATATGTTAATGGGCCATATGTATTACTGACCTAACTGGACTAGTGGACCTCATTAAAACCCAAAACGCAACATCTGAATTCTTTGACCACCGCAACATCTGAAAAATCTCAATTGGGGAATTTGGAGTAAATAGTAAATATTCTGGAGATGTTTTGTAAAAAATATTGTCGTTCTTTCAAAAAAAATCTCATGCTGTGTTATTAATTGTGAGAAGTTGGTCTATTATTCCTTTTGTTTTCACTGAAAGTTCATATATTAAAAATTCGGATACATTACAAAAAATTAATACATAAACCAACGGAAAACAAATAAAATTTTAGAAATATAGTCCAAACGAGAAGAACTTTTTTAATATTGATCCCAAAAAAGATTTAGCTAGGATCTAAGATAAAAACTCAACAAACTGCTAATCGTTAAATAACCCTAAACCCAAACCATTCAAACTGAATATATGAATGAAGGATGTGTATGTGGGTAAAAGCAAGATTTTCAATTTTTTTAAAGAACATGATCTTCTTTAAAAAACTTGGTCAAAACTTAACCAAAATACTTTCACAAATCTTAAGGAATAACTCTCCCCAAGACTCTTATTTATAGACTAGGCTAATTTTCCTAATCTAATAGAAATTATATGAATCTAATCCTAAACGCATTTTGTGTTATCTCTAGTAACTAACTCTTATCTAAAGATAACTTGGAGTCTAAATTAAGGAATTATCTAACATTCACCCCCGTAATTTTGACTTGAATTCCGAGAGTAATGATATCGAGTGATGTTTTGTACAGTCGGTTTGATGATCTTGTCACTTGAATTAATAGTCTTCCTCGTGAGTCTCTAAGGTGTAGTCGATCTCCTTTCATCTTAGCTTCACATCCATTCTTAATAACTTGTCCAAGACTTATGATATTATGCTTCAACTTGGGTATAAAAAAATATTTTTGAGTATCTTTCTCTCTCCGGTTTTGCCAATAAACGTGATAGATTCTTTCCCAACTATATTGAAATATGACCCATCTCCAAAGTTTAATTTTCCTTTGACATTACAATTCAGTTTAGAGAAGGATTCTTTGTTTCCCGTCATGTGATTATTTGCTCCGTTGTCAAGGTACCAACTTTTTGATTTCAAGCCTTCTTTACTTGTTTCATAAGCTTTAAGGAAAACTTTATCTTCATTCAAGAACACAATCTCATGAAATAAAGGGATTCTTCTTGAATTTCTTCCTCCTCTTCTTGATGTGTATTGAGAGTTGCTTCTTGACTCTCTCTAGGTCTATCGGGACATGCTGAAACAAAATGCCCCGGCTTGTCACATCTCCAACATATTACTTTGGATCGATCTCTACTTCCCCTTTTGTCATAGCTTTTGGTCTCTTCCTCTTGGTCTTGGTTACTTGTTCTTACACGACCCCTTCGACAACCTTGACCTCCACGTCCTCAACCTTGACCTCCTCGTCTTTCTTCTCTTCCATTGTTTGAAAACATAAGTTTTCCTTGCTCTTCCACGTGTTTGTTTTTTCGTGTTAATTCTTTCTTCAAACGCCTTGATTCTCCCTATTATCTCTTCGAACCTTGTTGTCTTAAGGTCTAAGACTTGTTTTAGAGAATCCACAATGTGAATATACTTATCCACCGGTAATTCATTAAGAAATTTCTTGACAAGTCTTGTTTCACTAATGGATTCTCCAAGTGAGGCCGATTTAGCTGCAATTCTGGAAATCTTTCCCGCAAATTCATCAACCGTGTCTTCGTCACTCATCGTCAATCTTTCTAGATTCACTAATAGGGTTTGTAACCTTGCTTCCTTCACACGATCAACTCCTTCATACCGTGTTTTAATAGCATCCCAAAGCCCTTTAGCTGTATCTTGATCTCCGATTTGCAAGATGAGTTCTTCGGGAATAGATTGAAACAAGAGAGCTATGGGTGTGACATTCTTCTTTACGTTCGTAGATCCTGGTTCAATTGTTTCCCATACTTCACTAACTCAAAGTGTAATCTTCATTCTCATCGCCCAAACTGTATAGTTTGTTGATGATAACGTATGACATTGAATCGATGGAACTCCAGGGTCCTTTCGCGGTGTTTGTTGGATCACGTATCCCTTGGCTATGTGCGATTTATCCTTGCTTGATCAGATCTTTGACTCAAGCTCTGATACCAATTAAATGCGAGATTTACAAAAGACTTTTAAAGAACTTGCTATTCTTTATTGATTAAGAAACTTGCTCAAAAGTTAACCAAAATACTTTCATAAATCTTAATGAACAACTCTCCCCACTACTCTTATTTATAGACTAGGCTAATCTCCCTAATTTAATAGGAATTACATGAATCTAATTCTAAATGAATTTGGTTTCTCTAATAACTAACTCTGATCTAGATAACTTAGAAGGCTAAATTAAAGAATTATGCAATAGTGGGGAAGTTGCAAAACGAATAAATGGAAATGAGAATTGGTAGTAAAGTAGAAATATAAGTTTACTCAATGGTCAAATCAAGTGATGGGGAATACTGAGTATTCACTCTTTTAACAATAAAATAAAAATACACATGTAAGAAAGAGACACAAAGTCTCTGCTTAGCCATGACTTGTGTGTTGTATTTTTAGTTCACCCCAACCAAAAGGCTTTCACGTTCTATACCCAAATTGAAATCCCTTCGTTTATTTTATTGAATTTTTTTGAAATGCTAATAATACTGTATGGAAGAACTTTCTTTATTTTTTCTTTTTCGTTTTTATTCTTCAATGTTTTAAAATATTGAATCATTCTTTTTTTGAAGATACAGGTTTTAGTAAGGTGACATTGTCATGCACTTTACATGACAACACATAGATTACAATAAGTTTAATACGCATGTAAAGCGTGCATACCTAATTACCTATTGTCATGTGCCTTCTTATTCACTTATTGTCACCAAGCAAATGCACTAATCTTCGTAAGGATATTAAATGCTAAATATTGTCTCAAATGGTCAATGCCAGTGGTGGAACCAGAATTTTGATCTATGGAGTCAAAATATTTTTTTATCAAAAATGTAGATAAATTTAATTTAAAAAAAGTATCAATACAAATAGCTATATTAAAGATATATCCTACTTATATTCTCGAAATTGTATATTACTGTTTCATTAGTTACATTGTCAAGTACCTGTTTTTCAATAAACTAACTAGCAAATCACTAAAAATATGTATCACCAATACGATTACGCAAATAAGTCTTGACAATATTCATTGCAGAGAACCATCTTTCAACAGTTGTAGTCGAAACTGATAGAATTAGAACCAACTTTAAAAGTCGATAAACTAAAAGGTGAGATATATGCTTTTTTTCTCCACCATAACACGAACAAGATCACCAAGACTTTTGAGACTAGCAAATCTTTAATCTTGTTGCACATTATCAAAATAGATATGAGGATGTTGATCAAGAGATTTGCACTCTACAAAACTAAAGTCATCAATATGGAACTAGTTAATCTTATCAATCTTAACTGATCAAACTGTTGGATTTAAGGTTGTCAGCAAAAGTAGTTCTGAATTTACCTCATTAAAATGATCATTAAACTGTTGAAGTTGCATGTCTAAGACAACATAGAAACAATCCACATTGTAATGATGCAAGTTGGTTAGGTTGGTATTTTTTCTTGGTCTTCTCGATTCAACAAATTCCTCATCCATATTAAGAATTTTAGTTTTATTTTGCTCACTGAAAGACAAAACTTTAGCAAGAAAATCATCACATCTATCATTTCTAAGCTTATCAATAGTCTCTCAGTAGATTTCACCAATGAAATAGCAATCAAGATATCTTGGTCTCATCTTTGTAAAGCTTTTGATAAGTTGTCAGTGACTCCCACATAATCATCATTAATTTTAGATCAAAAAAAAAATCAACAGTGTGGAAATATTTGAGAAGACCATATGTTTGCCGTCTTTTGGTGGTGTGTGTACCTTCATTCTGAAAATATTCAAGAACTTCAATGATTGATAAAAACAACTCATCAAGTCGCAATAAAGTCTTCTAGGCTGATCGTTTCATCCCAATGTCTTCACGAAGTCCAAAATCCTCCAAATAATGCTCTCAAAGTACCTAGAATCACCTCCAATGCAATATGTATGCGATGCAAATGCACAATGTTCAAATAAACCTAAAAATACTCTACAATGATGCAAACACTATGTATATGTATGCTAAATGTGCTAAATAATGCTCCTAAATAGACTAAAATGCAGACATATCAGGATTTAAATTTTAATTTTATATTGGGTTAAGTAATTTTTTTATTGGGTTAAACTTAAATTAGAATTTGATGGGTGTCAACCAAAATTTAAGAAGGGGATCAAATATTAATATATATATATATATATATATATATATATATATATATATATATATATATTGAAATCTATGGGTATCACATGACACCCCTCCCTTCCTAATACCTCCGCCCCTGGTCAATGCTACTTAAAAAATCGGTGATCACAAACTGCGGTTCACATGATTTACAAACTTCCGAATAGCATTTCGTAGGGTTTAAGAACATATTCAATTGCTGTAAATTGTGTAAATAAAAGTGTAGAAGACGATTATTTGAGCCAAATTGCCTATGCTGACTTGCTGAGGACAACTCTAATATATCTCTGAAATATAGTTATTTAGTTCAATTGGAATTGGTTCATTTAGTTTGAAAATATAGTAATCATATATATGCCAACTGAAATTCGGTTTGGTTTCAATTCAAAATAAATATTTAAAATATAAACTAAATTATAACCAAAATAATTTTGGGTTTTAATCATTCCATTTCTGAATGGTTAAAAACGAACCAAAATAATCATTACTACTCAACTAAAAACCCAAAATTATTAAGTACAAATAGTAGTGAGTATAATAGTAACTAAAACTAATTAAGTAATCAAAAAACAATAGTTACTATAATTAATTAATTATTACAAGTAAGTTTCAGGTTGTACTTGATTATTTTTGATTAAAAACCAAAAAATAAAGTCATCATGTTTGGTTTATCGCAGGTGTTATATCGAACCATGTTTTTATTATATACCCAACATTTTATCACTGGAAAAGATTTCCTATATGAGGTTGGAAAATGAAAGTTTGGAGTGTCACCGAAAGAAAAATAGGTTAGAGTAAAAACTCAATTGAAAACTGTTGGGATATGATATTGTATATAAATCATATGCCATGTTTCCTTATTTAACTACTCTGTATATTAGGAGAATAGGTCATTTAGTTTGACACCTCTATTTTAAAAATCAGATCAGACACCGAGTGGACAATATTATTGAATAGTTGGTCAATCCGATTAAACTGAATTTTTAATTTTATTATATATAATCATATATATATATAACATCTTTTTTTTTGAATAATATAATAAGTAAAAATAGTGCATGTTTAAAAATCTGTAAAAATAAAAATTGATAAATGAAAATTAGAAAAAATAACAGAAATGATACAAATATTCTACAAAATTTGATAATATGACATTTACTTTTGATAAAAAAATATAATATTATCTCTGATTTATATAATCGAACACATATATATATATATAATTATCTATTAATTTTATCTCTGATTTTATAAAAGTTATCATCGCAAACATTATTTATTTCAATTATAAATTATAATGTATATAAAAGAGTATAAGAGAGAAGGTGAATTTTTATGGTTTAAACTTTTAATTTTGAAATTTTGCTATTCTATTCTATAAAATAAGAGTAACAATAAAAATATTGTCTCGAAAATACATAAATTATTGGGGAGCCAGATTTTTAATGTTAACTTGGGTTACTAGTTTTACCGGTTTAACTTAAATCCGGATCTTAATTCAAATCGAATTGGTTTTATTAATGAGACAAGGTCGAACCAATTCGACTGGCCGAGCCGATTTTGATTTCAAAAAACTGCTTGACACATATATATATATATATTATGTAATGACCATTGTGAATAATCAAGGATTTCTCTGAGCCATCGTAACTAACATAACATGATATCAGAATACGAAACACATAAAAACTAAAACCATTTTGTTTGTTTTCTGCGAAATCCAAACCTTGGAATTTTTCGATCTGACCCAAACCTTGACACGATGCCAAACGATTATGTGAACACCGAAAGAGTTGTTGAAGTGAGGAGAACGATATCTCCTTTTGATTTGACCGCAACTGATAACCTTGGTGCAATTATCTCCAGACCTCTCCTGCATAGAAACGACTATGATGAGTGGGCTTGTGCATTTAAGATTGCACTCTCCTTTTGAAAGAAGTATGGTTTCGTAGACGGACCCATCTCCAAACCATTGTTGACTTCTTCAAACTATGAAGATTAGGAGCCTATTAACGCTCTTTTGGTCTCTTGGATTAAGATGACTATTGAACGTGCGCTGTCCTCGAGCATTTCTCAGCATAACAACGCAAAAGACTCGTTTGATCATATAAAGAAGTGTTTTGCAGTGACGACTGAACCAAAATTCAACAAATCAAAGCTGATCTTGCAAATTCCAGACAAAACGAGAGTATAATTGAAGAGTATAGTAGAGCAATTATAGGTTATTAGGATTGGTTATTAGGATGGTTATTAAGTCTGGTTAGTTTAGTTCAATCCCGGTTTGTAATAAGAAGTATATAATCGGTTTAATCTATTACCAGATTAAACTGAGCTTCTTCTTCTACATTCTTACGTATATATACATTGTAAATGTATCAGTAATACCATGATGAATATACAAAGTTGAGCTTCATTTTCTTTCTTCGATTTCTCTTCAATCTTGATGAGTTACTGCAACATGGTATCAGAGCAAAGACAATCCAACTTTCTCTGTTGAAGAACGAAGCTCAATTTCATCATTTTCTAGTTCTTTTGCATCTTTCTTTTCTTGACAATCAATCTGATTTTTCGATCAAAAACAACTCACAAACATGGTGGTTGTTCGCAAAGGAGCTAAGAGACCAGCGATGTCAAAAAAATTGGCAAAACCGTACGACAAGATCGCAAAACTCGGATCAAATCGATGAAGAAAATCAAACATCGACGGTCTCGAAGAATATTTTCGGCAATGCGTGCTCGGTAAATCAAATGTCAACTACAGAAAGCTTCAATTTCGAAGGTATTCAATTTTCCCCTATTATTTTACTAGTGGAGATAATCCCGGAGTAGCGATTATCTCGAAGGTTCTTGATGGAACGAATTATACAACGTGGAGTATAGCGATGAATATAGCTCTAGATGCAAAGAATAAGATAAGGTTCGTTGATGGTAGTCTCCCTAGACCGTATCCTACTCATCCTCATTACAGGATTTGGCCAAGGTGTAATTCGATGGTCAAGTCTTGGATTCTAAACTCTGTGAACAAACAGATTTATGGGAGCATTCTTTGGCTTGAGAATGCCACAAAGATTTGGAAGGATTTACTTGTCATGTTTCACATTACAAACTTGCCTAGATCCTATCAACTGACGCAACAAATCTGGACTCATCAACAAGGGACAATGGATCTATCGACCTATTACACTAAGCTGAAGACTCGGTGGGATAATCTTGAGGGAGCCGAGTGTGTTAATACTTGTAAAGTCTGCCAGTGCTGCAAGACGATGTCAGTAAAGACAAAACATACAAAGGTGATCAAATTTCTTGCAGGCTTAAATGAATCATATTCAAATGCAAGAAGCCAGATCATTATGCAGAAAGAGATACTTAATTTGGCAGAGGTGTATAACATGCTGGATCAAGATCACAACCAAAGAAGTATCACAATTGTACCAAATGCAACTGCTTACCACTTCACAGAGAAAAACACAATAGAAGGTTCAATCAATGCAGTTGTATCTACTCAAAAGATCAAACTAGTATGCTTTCACTGCGGTTATACATGGCATGGTTATCCACCTGGATTCAAGCACAAAGGGAAGCAGAATCAGAAGAAGTCAACAATTTCTCAAGTTACAACCTCTGATGGGAAAGAAGATCAAGCAGGAACTTCGAGCATCCTAAAAAGCTTATCTAAAGACCAAATGGAAGGAGTGATTGCCTACTTCAACTCACAGTTGGCACTATCATCAAGCACGGAGTTGCAGACATCAAGTAACAAATGAACCATGACAGCATTACCATGTATGGCTTTCTCAAAATCTACACTTCACTTTGTAGGTATAATGAGAACCACATGGTTAAATCTTTCTAGTCAGTCTTGAATAATAGATAGTTAAGCAACTCATCATGTTAGTCATGATAGAAGTTTGTTTGTTCACTTGGTTACTCTAGATGTTTTGGACTTATACAGACTTGGGCCATAGCTGATCCTTTTGTTCTTTGGGCCTGCACTTTCTTGAAGTGGCCCAGCAGAGTCTTTTTCATACATGTGACAACATCTGCAGCAAGCTTTTGCAGAGTCAAACTGAGCAGGATCATTAAAGTCCTAAGAGGACAAAAGGAGGCTATAATGATTGTAAAGACCATGACATCAGAAGAAGAAGATACTTTTCTTGGTGTATTTGAGTTTCATATATGATGTCTCCCTTTATGGTCTTGCTCATTGTAATGTGTCGAGCTTGTGAGATCTCTTACTTGTGAACTCTCTCTCTGTAATTCAGATCTAAAAGAACACAGTGAGCTCTTTGAGCTTGCCGAGACGTATTGTGATCAAATTCTTGATCACAGGAACTCGTACATCCTCCTTGCACCTACAAACACAAACAATTGTAGTTAGCTTGCGGTACAAGTAAAATAATTGCCCGAACAAATTTACAACAAGTGGTATCAGAGCATCTCAGGTTGACGGTATGGAGCCAACTCTGGGAAGATCAGCGTCTTACCATCCCTACAGGCGTCGGGATTACTCTAGCAGGGAAGCCGCTCCCAAAGCTGATTTATCAAGGAATCCTAGTCTGAAGCTGGACGCATCTCAGAATCAAATAATAAGAAATTCTATTGTGGTTTTAACCGCTCAATCTTCGAGACCACCTATCTAGCAGCCAGTAACAAAGACTCAAGATATTATTGATCAATATAAGGGAAAAGAGATAGCGTGTGATACAAGTTATCGTGGGTCGCAAGTCATCGGGGAGCAAGTTCTCAAGAAGAGTTCGGCATCAGGGCTCAGGGTACACCCACTTCTAGAAAATGTCGAAGAGGGCGCGGGACCCCTAGCTCATGACACCGTCTGGGCGGATTCTCCCCGAAGTCCAGTTGTCTCGAAGAAGATATTTTCTTGGGACCCGAGATGCGAAACGACCCTTGAGACTCGTGTGAACCAAGGACCTCACTTTTGACTAAGATGGGACCTAGGTGATCTCATAGAGCCGTTGAAGGGAAGAGAAAACATGTGAAGGACCGAGAGGTCACTTTCACCTCAATACCACTTTCCCGGGACCACTTCCTTGGGACCAGTTTTCTTTCTATTTTTCTCCCAAAAACGGCTAGAGTCATAGAGCTTCTTCTTCTCCCTTTGTTTTTCTAAAAAAATGGTCTTGTTTTGAACGTAATACTGAGAGATTTGAATCAATGAGAATCTCTTTAATTTCTATTTTTTTTCTCGTGTTCAACTCATGAATCTTGATAAATTATTCTCAAATTCTTACAGATATGATAGCAAATCCTTGAGGTGGAAAGAGGAGAAATATCAGATACATCTCGTCCTCGAAGACCATCTATAGAAAAAGAGGTTCAGTTACAACAAAAAGTAAAAGTTATTCCAGAAAGAGTTATGCAAGTAGCTCGAGAAGATCTAAAAGATTATATAGATCAATATACTTCTTGTGTGGACCCGTCGGAAAGTACTGCTAGAAAGGAAATATATAAGAAGGCAGAGGAGTCTGGAGCTCTCGAACTTAGAGCTGCTAAAATGGCTAGAGTGGTAATGAGGATTGTAGAGCAGGAAGAATAACAAGTTTTGCCTCCTGCTGTAGAGCAGAGAATCCTTGTCTCACAACGCCTAGAAGCAGAAGTGAATATTGAAGAAGGTCCAGTGGAAGGGACAATAATCAAAGCTCCTATTAAGCGTAGGCCTATGGAGAAAAAGAGATTAACATAAGCCCAAGAATATTCCTAGGATCTAATATAAGAAGAAAGGAAAATGGCAAGACTGAAGATATCCCCTAGGAGAATATTGAATATGGAGCCAGATGACTGAAAGCTAAGACTCAATTCAGCAAGCAGAAACCAACAAAATCCATAGCTGACAAAGGAAAAACACATGAGAAAAATTCAATTGATCAGCAACCTTAGATTCCTTTAATTCCAGCAATGAAGAAGAAAAAGATGGATTTTCAAGATCCATCTGCTCATGCTCCTTAAAAGTCATGAGTTTCCGTAAAGGTTTAGGAAACCCGTTGACAGTTCGACGTCAAAAAAGTATTTAAAGGTGCTTCTCTGGATATAATTTTCCCAATGGAGATAAAAAACCAAGATGAGTTTGTGCTGAAGAAAGTCCAATCAATGAGCTATCCAAACTTCTCCATTGTATCTCCTATTGGCCACGGTACAGGAGGTCTACTCCAGTTATGGAAAGTAGATGTCAAGTTGCAGATTTGAACTTCAGACCACAATCTCATGGCTCCTCATGGGAGACTTTAATGACATAAACGAATAATTCAGAAAATGAGGGAGGAACCTTAAGAGCTGATCTTCTGGATCGGAAACATGCATGAAACCGTCTATCTTGGAGAGAAATTCGACATGATCAAGTAGTACGTTGCAGGCTGGACAGATCCATGGCTGATAGCTCCTGGATGGAGGTGTTCCCAGCGAGCTTATGTGAGTATCTCTGGTTTCAAGCATCTGATCATAAACCTATCATAACATTAATCAATCCTGAGAAGAACACAAGGAAAAGAGCATTCAGATTTGATAGAATACTTGTGGATAGCGAGGAGGTTAAAGCAATTGTTGATGATATGGCAAAGCAATGCAAGAAGCTCGGTGCAACAAAGGTTAACAATAATCAGACATGTTATAATGCATTGGGCCAAATCAAACCAAAGAAATAGTGAAACAAATAATAGACAGGGAAAAACTAGAATTGGAAGAAGCCATGTCAAGCTCTCGTGTGAACCTACAGCATATTCAGAATATCAATCAAAGACTTAATCAAGCCTACACTGATGAGGAAGGGTTTTGGAGGCAGAGAGGTAGAGCTAATTGGTTAAATCTCGGGGATAGAAATATAAAATTCTATCATGCTTCTACAAAGAACCGAGGAGCACAAAATCGTTTTTCTGTTATGGAGGATAAAAGCAGGAATGCAGTTTACAGAGAGCAGCAGATTGCAGCTGTGATTTCAGAGTATTTTAGTGTTATTTACCTCGTGTCAAACAGATGACTTAGATGCTATACTTTCAGTCCTTCATCGAATGGTAACTGATGAGGAAACGACATCTTAGCCCAACTACCGACTCCAGAAGAAGTGAGACAAGCCTTATTTGATATTCACCCAGACAAGGCGCCATGTCCCGATAGATTTTCTGCAGAATTTTTCCAATCGAATTGGCTGACAATGGGACCTGCAATCACTAAAGAAATACATCAGTTCTTGGAGTCTAATGTACTATCAAGAGAGATAAACGAAACATTTGTGAGGTCAATTCCTAAATGTTTTGGCCCCAAGAAAGTATCAGATTTCATACCGATCTCCTTGTGCAATACTCTTCACAAGATCATAGCAAAACTGTTAGCTAAGAGACTAAGCCAGATTCTACCCAAGGTAATCTCAATTAATCAGTCTGCATTTGTCTGTAACATAGCCATATCCGACAATGTGCTGATAAGCACGAGGTTCTGCACTACCTTAAAACTTCACAAGCAAAAAAGCATTGTCATGTAGCCATTAAAACAGACATGTCTAAGGCGTATGATATGGAAATTCATAGAATCAATGATGAAGAGAATGGGTTTTTGTGAAAAGTGGGTAACCTGTATTATGAAGTGTGTGATGACCGTGTCCTATTCCTTCCAGAACGTGATATTAGACAAGGGGATCCGCTATCCGCTTATCTCTTCATCATATGTAGCCAAGTTCTATCAAGTCTCTGCTTAAAGGCACAACAAGAAGAGACTAAGTTCAACACTCTGTCAAATTGAACTCGAATACAAAGAAGAGCTAACACATAGCATAAGTACTAGTTGGTCTTCTAAGTTTCTATCATAGGCGGGAAGACAAGTTCTCCTAAAAAGTGTTCAATCTTCGATGCCTACTTATGCTATGTGTTAGCTCTTCTTTGTATTCGAGTTCAATTTGACAGAGTGTTGCTTGTTGCTCACTATATTGGTTTCCTTTGTGTGATGTTTTCAAAAAATATAACAACAAGAGTAACAAGAATAGAGAGGGTTCTCTAATTAATCCACTTCTCTTTTCAGACGACACGATATTTTCTGCAAAGGAAGCCAAAGAAATTTAGGAAAGCTGTTAGAAATTCCATCAAAGTATGAAGCTGTTTCAGGGCAATATATTAATAAAGAAAAATCTGCAATCTCATTTTCACGCAAGGCTTCTTCTAGTATGAAACTTGAATCAAGAATCAAATGCAGATAAGTCAAGAAGGTGGAATGGACAAGTACTTGGGACTTCCAAAGCATTTCGGAAGGATAAAACGTGATATCTTTGCAAGCATTATAGACAGGATAAAACAGAGAAGTACTAGTTGGTCTTCCTAAGTTTCTATCATAGGCGGGAAGACAAGTTCTCCCTAAAAAGTGTTCAATCTTCGATGCCTACTTATGCTATGTGTTAGCTCTTCTTTGTATTCGAGTTCAATTTGACAGAGTGTTGCTCACTATATTGGTTTCTTTGTGTGATGTTTTCAAAAAATATAACAACAAGAGTAACAAGAGATTATGAGTTCCTAAGATCAAAACGATCAAGGTACGTCTCACCGGAGATTCCCGGAAAAGCTTGTTATCACCGAGAGTTTTCCCAACCCCTTACACCACTCCTCCTTAAAGATGAAAGTGAAACCCCAAGTCTATAAGCTACTAAGAGAAAATGAAGAAGATCACACCCACTACCTCTCTCTCCAAAAACTTGATACAAGGTCACTTTTTCCCTCTCTTCTCTCTTCTAACTTAAAAGATGTAAGCCATTGACTCTCATTACTATTCTAAGCTCTTCCACACTTGTACTTGTCTCCTGCCAATATTTCTTCCTTTAGATATTTGATGTTAACCTCCTAAGACCACACCAAATAATATTTGACTTCCCCTTCTCATAAGAGATGTGTGTATTTCTTATAGGGTCATTTCAAGAAAGAATGTTAAAGGCTTCATGGATTCCTTCTCTTGGCTTAAACAAACCGAAGCCCCCATTAGCCCACCAACAAGACCCAATCGAAACATCAATAAACTCCACCTCGATTTGTCTTATGTTGATATCCAAACATACTTTCTCCGGTGGAGAAACGATTCAGTTTGCTCCCAACATCCGACATCTTCCTATCGTATGCAAAACACCTCCAGCTCCAAAACCGAGCTAGATTCAGCATCTGATAATCCTCAGATACCTCAAAGTTTCTTCAAACTTCTTTGTTTCAACGGATTTCGTAAAGATGTCCGCTGGATTTTCTTCTGTCCCAATCTTCACCGCTTTAATCAAACCTTCCTCAGTTACATCTCGGATGAAATGGTATCGAGTCTGTATATTTTTCGTTCTCTCATGGAACATATGATTCTTCACCAGAAAAAATCGCACTTTGGGAGTCACTGTAAAGCTTTACGACGTCTTGAGAAAATCCGAGCTCAGAAGTAATTGATCTTAACCATATAGCTTATTTTACCGATTCCGCCATAGCCATATATTCAACTTATGTAGTAGATAACGCCACTATTTGCTGTAAACCTGAACTCCAACTTACATATTAGTTCCCACTTGAAAAACGTAACCTGTAGTTGAACGCCTTTTATCCAAATCTACAGCGTTATCACTATCGTAGAAACCTCTAACTTCGAAACTATCTGTCTTTGAGAATGTGAGAGCATAGTCTTTTGTGACTTTTAAATACCCGAGTATCCAATTGACAGCTTTCCAATGTTCTTTGCAAGGTTTTGATGTTCCTCATATTTTGTCGGTTTTGAGCTCATTATTACAGTTATATTTCAGGTCAAAAACGTTCAGAATTGGAATCATGTGTTGAAGGGTGGACTTTGGAGAGGTTTGAAGCATTTTCCGCCATTCTCCACGAAAGGAAGGACCGATCGATCTATCAAGGATCGATCGATCAGTCCTCTCAAAGGATTATGCGCACGATCTGAAGAACGACTTGGTTTCTGAGAAGATCGACTCATCATCCAAGGGATTCTAGGGTTTTTGAGAAGATCGACTTGGATTCTAGGGTTTTAGAATTCATTGTTGGGGAGCAAATATGATAGATTAGTAGATGATTCTCCTTTTAATACTCAAATCTAATGCATAGATTAGCTTCATCACCTAGTCAATGATTTTAGGTTGTTAACTTTCCAGAAGATTGTTAAGAACTAGAACTAGATTAGAAGAGCAATTCCTTCACTACCAACGAGAGTTGATGTTAGGTTGGATTGTGGGTAATTGAACCCAAACGATAAAGCCTATTTGTAATCTGAAACCAACGAGAGTTAGGACCTTTAGGTTATCGATAGAGGGGTAGATTCAACGAGAGTTGGTTTATCTT
Organism: Lepidium sativum; assembly: GCA_023374145.1. Lineage (NCBI taxonomy): Eukaryota > Viridiplantae > Streptophyta > Magnoliopsida > Brassicales > Brassicaceae > Lepidium > Lepidium sativum. The sequence goes on along the minus strand of JAKUCM010004624.1, from coordinate 27,089 downwards.
TACTTATGTTCAAGCCAAGAACAAGATTAGAGTAGTCTCTGAATAGTTTCCCCTGACAAGAATTCTAACTCCCGAATGAATACCCGACATCCGATTGTCTTAGTTATTTGATTACATTCACATTTAAGTTGTTAGAATTCACTTCCTTTATTCAATTGATATAGCTTGTGATTCAATAGGAATTGAGAGTGTAACTTGGTTCTTCGTGGATTCGATCCCTAAATACTATTTCGTTTGCTGTGCACTTGCCAGTATGATATAGGCTTAAAACTCGTAGTATCAGGTTCACTAATGAATCTACTGACTAGCCCGACTGCGTGAAAAATGTCTGGACGAGTATTCACCATGGTGTACATTATACTGCCGACAATACTGCAATAAGGTAAGTTCTCCATCTCAACTGCTACTTCTGCCTTATCTTATTGTTTTGTACTTGAGAGTTTGAGAAGTGTTCCTAGAGGGAGTTAAAACTGCTTTGGCATCAGTCATTCCAAAACTCTTAAGTATCTTTTCAATATAAACTGTTGAGATAACTGTAGACTCTCTGCTTTTATGTCTTGTATAATATCAATTCCGAGTATACGTCTTGCTGCTCTTAAATCTTTCATCTCGAATTCACTGCTCAAAAGATCCTTAAGGTTCTGAATCTCAATCATACTCTTAGATGCTAGTAGTATATCATCAACGTACAATAGCAGATACACCGTAATTATTCTCTTCATATCTTTTAGAATACACACATGGATCGCTCTTGCTTCTAATGTAACCTTTTGTTGTGATGAACGTATGAATTCTTAGATTCCACTGTCTTGGAGATTGTTTGAGACCAGTAAATTGATTTTTGTAACAAATAAACTTCATCTCCCTTAGTAAAACCCTTCTGGTTAATCCATCATGATCCTTTCCTCTAATTCTCCATGCAAAAATGCAGTCTTTACATCCGTTTGTTCAAGTTCAAAATCACCATAAACCACCAGTGACCATGATTATTCGAATAGTAACATGTTTGACCACATGTGAGAATATTTCATGATAGTCAATACCTTCCAATTGTGGGGACCCTTTAGCCATCAATCGTGCCTTGATTCTAGGTTCTTCCACATTAAGTATCCCAGGCTTGAACTTGAATATCCATTTACACCCAATGATTCTCTGTTTCTGAGGCCTTTCAATTAATTTCCTAGTATTGTTATTAACTAAAGATTTTGTTTCTTCTTGCATAGCTTTTAGCCCATTATGGCTCGGTATTTCCCACTTATTGCTTCTTGATAACTCTTAGGTTCATCATCATCTATATCTTGAGATATATTCAAAGCATAAGCAAATAGATCACAATCATCAAACCTGCTAGGCCATTTGGCAGAAGCTCTTCTTCCCTATCTATGGCTAATAAGCAACCGTCTAGGGAAGTATTTTCCAAAACAGAATAATCATTCTCTAACTCTTTCATAGATTTCATGATCTGGATTTTGATATGCAGAAGCTCCACCTTAAGTTTAAAACCCTTCTGATCCAGAACCTTCAACCCTTTCGTATGCAACATCATTTGGAAGAATGAAGGACACTTCCTTTCCCTTTTTTTTAGACATTTCTTTCAAACTTAGTCATACTCTTCACATCTTTATAGATGATATCTTCACAGAATATAACATTTCTACTTGTAAAACACTTTTTTCTTCAATGCTCCATATTATGTATCCTTTAACACGCTGCAGATAACCCATCAAAATCCCTTTCCTGGCTCTAGGTTTCAATTTCCTTGATCCACATGGTAATAGACCAAGCAATCAAACCTTTTGATATGTCCATAATCTGGTTTTCTCCCAGACCACGCCTTCTTCAAGAATTTTGTAACTTAGTGGGTAGAAGGAGTTATGTTTATCAAATGAACCACGGTGGATGATGTCTTTGACCAAAAAAAATTCTCCCCAAACCATTTTCACGTAGCAAGCTCCCTTACGTTTTCAGGTATAGTCCGATTTAACCTCTCAGCCACTCTGTTTTATTAAGGAGTATATAGACATGGTTATGTCTTTGAATTTCATTTTCTTTGCAGAAATCATCAAAGTTTCTATTATAGTACTCTAAGCCATTATCAGTTCGTAGAGGTTTTTACCCTTTTTCCACTTTGATTCTCCACGAGGAATTTCCACTCTATAAACTTTTATAGAGCCTCATCTTTTGGTCTTTAGGAAATATATCAGGACCTTCCTTGAGAAATCATCAATGAATGAGATGTCTCGGTGTCACATTTGGTGAACCCCATAAGTCATAATGGACATACTCTAGAATTTCCTTAGACGTATGTTTTCCCGTTCCAAATTACATCTTATGTGACTTTCCCATGATGCAATGTTCACATTTGTTTAGCTTTGAAACTTCTTTAGCCTCCAGTAGATCATAATTTACTAGTAGCTTCATAGCTTTCTCATTCATGTGCCACAGCCTGCTGTGCCAAATAGTTGTTGAATCAATATTGCTTATTGTAACATTTGCTTTACTATGACCAGTTCACCATCAAGATAATATAGTGTATCTTTATAATCCCCTGCTAAAACTTCCTTTTCAGCTTTATACACCTGCATCCTTCCATTTCTCAACTTGAGCCAACAACCAATAGATTCTAACTGCTCTAAAGAGATCATATTGGTTTTGAAATAGGTGAAAATATGACATTTGTTAGAACAACCATTGTACCATTATAATTGATGATTTTAACATTTCCAATGGCTGTGATTTCGCAACACGTGTCATTTTCCATCAGAATTTTCCCTCCATTTGTCTCCTCAACATCAAACATTAAATCCTTCTGATATGTCATATGATATGAGCATCCGGAATCAAGAATCCAACCCTTCATTGATGAATGAGATGCCATTAATACCTTTGGTTCATTATCATCAACCCATTGAGCTTTAGCAATGTTAGCTTCAGCCTTTTCTTGTTTCTGTTTTTCTGAATCATTTTGTTTTCTCTTAGGACAATCCTTTTTGAAATGTTCTTCACTTTCAGATATCCAACATCTTTTCTTGAACTTAAAACATGATTTGTTTATGGAATTTGATCTTTGTTTGCCTTTCTTGTCTGTTCAGCCTCGTGAATGTTCTGACATCAATCCTTCACCAGTACTCTTAGACTCTAGCAGAGTTTTTCCTTTTAGCTCATACTCAACAAAATATGTGGTCTTGATAATTTCATCTACTGTAATTGTTGTCTTTACAGGGCTATACCTCAGAGTGTGAACTAGATTTTCAAACCTCTTTGGTAAACTGTTCAATTATATTGATACTTGATCTTCATCCTCCAGTTTAACTCCCAAACTAGAAAGCTCAGATAACAATTTGTTGAACACATCTAGATTTGCATCTAGTTTCTTGCCTTCTTTCATTTTGAAACTATATAACCTCTGTTTCAAGTCCAATCGATGTGGCATTGATTTAACTTAATATATCTCTTCCAGAGTTGTCTTCTCCTTTATGACCTTTCACAGCACAATGTCTGTTATACTAGAGGTTAGCAAGTTTTTGACCCTCTTATCCTTAAGTTTCACTAGCTTTGCTATTTTCTTTAACTCTATTGGAGTTATTGTCTTTGGATATGCTTCATCTTCAGTTTCAGTTTCTGATTCTGCTGAAACTTGAATTACATTTCCCAAACCTGAGATTTCTAGCTGGGCCAACACTCTGTATTTCCAGAGAGCAAAATCACTTTCCCATCAAATTTCTCAACTTCGAACTTTCCTTATGTGAGTTCCATGTGAGATATTTCGAGAGAAGAAATAGAAGTCCTCTTTAGAATACCTCTCCAAACAACAAATATCTCTCAGTAGCAACTTCTTATAAGAAAAATTTGACTCCTTTGTTACCGAAGCTCTGATACCACTGTTAGCTCTTCTTTGTATTCAAGTTCAATCGTATAGTGTGTTGCTCACTATGTTGGTTTCTTTATGTGATGTTTGCAGAAAAGATAACAAAAAAAGACACAAGAGATTATGAGTTCCCAAGATCAAAATCGATCAAGGTACATCTCACCGGAGATTCCCAGAAAAGCTTCTTATCACCGAGAGTTTTTCCAACCCCTTACACCACTCCCCTTACAGATGAAAGTGAAAACCCAAGTCTATAAGCTACTAAGAGAAAATTAAGAAGATCACATCCCACTCACCTCTATCTCCAAAAACTTGATACAAGGTCACTTTTTCCATCTCTTCTCTCTTCTAACTTAAAAGATGTAAGCCATTGACTCTCATTACTATTCTAACCTCTTCCACACTTGTACTTGTCTCCTGCCAATACTTCTTCTTTAGATATTTGATGTTAACCTCTAAGACCACACCAAAGAATATTTGACTTCCCCTTTTCATAAGAAATGTGTGTATTTCTTATAGGGCCATTTCAAGAAAGAATGTTAAAGGCTTTATGAACTCCTTCTCTTGGTTTAAACAAACAGAAGACCCATTAGCCCACCAACAAGACCCAATTGAAACATCAATACTATGACATGTTTCCAATTGCCCGATCTCTTTATGTAAAGGAACACAATCAGAACTAACTAAGTTTTGGTGGGATTCAAGTCAGGAAAAGAGGAAGATAGCTCGGACATCATGGAAAAATGTGACAAAGCATAAAAGTGATGGTGGACTGGGCTTTAGAAAGATCCAGAATTTCAATGAAGCTATGTTGGGAAAACTATTTTGGAGGCTTCTGAATAGCCTAGATTCACTCTTATCTCAAGTGTTAATCTCTAAATGTTACAGAGGGATAGGCCTGCTTAGTTAGGTACCTTCAACTCAAATGTCCCATGGGTGGAAAAGCCTTTTAGTGGGAAGAAAACTAGTCACATCCCATCTCAGTTGGGTCATTGGAGACGGGAAAACAGCGACAGTTTGGGCTGATAAATGGCTCCTCTCATCTCCAGATTTTACACTTATAGGTCCTGTGACAGAAGCAAATCAAAACATGAAGATTTCAGAGTTATTCATCTCGGATTCATCTGTCTGGGACAGAGAGAAAGTTAGGTATCTTCTCCCTCAATATTACAAAGATATTCTGTGCATTTAACCAAGTGTGTGTGCATGACCGCGCTTTAGTTGTAAAAATTGAAACATTTCTCTAAGGCATAAAAGTTTTAGAAAAAAATTAGGGGCATACTTATGTTACTTTTAGCTTATGGGCATTATTTATTTTCATGTGTTCTAGTAAGCTTTATAAAAATATGAGATAGATTTGAGCAATTAATTAATAGTAAAAAGAAATTGTTGTTATAGTTAGTGAAAAATGTTGGGTTTTCACATATGCTTAATGCTTAACAGAAATATAGTTTTTAGAACTTAAACTTTTGATGAATGTTTAGAAAGTAGTGATAGATAACTAGACCCACCCATAGAGAAGATGATGATATAAGAAATGGTGGAGATAAAAATATGAATGAGTTGGCTGGGACATAGTAGTGGAATCTATACTACAAAGAGTGGATATTATACAGCTTCAAGTTTGAAATCTCAACAAGCATCTGAGTCTCAACACAGCTCTAATAAACTGGATTCAGGAAGTGTGGATACAACCAATCCCACCAAAAGTGAAGATGTTTATTTGAAAAGCTCTATCTAACATCTTACCAACGGGAGAAAGAGTAGAATCAAAGCAGATAAATTCTGACGTTCAATGTAAAAGATGCAATGGAATCGGAACCCAGGATCACATTCTATTTCACTGTAGGGTTGCAAGGGAAGTATGGCAAAATCACTTGTTTGAACGGCCCCTAATCCTCTCTAATGATTGGACGATGTATCAAGCTTGAAGAATGTTAAGTCTTTGAGAAGTCTTCCTTTGCTAGGCGTATCATCTACTCCATTAGCTGCCTGGATCATGTGGCAATTATGGAAGGCTCGAAACCAGATCATATTCAACGAGAAAGCAATTTCCACAGAAGAAATTACCAACCTAGCAACAATCGAGCTCGTGAATGGACCTTAGCTTTGCAATCGAAGAATCAGGTCCCGAACTACAGCAGAAGTCCCCAACCTTCTATAACACAGGATGTTGTATGTAGAACAGATGTATCATGGAAGAGTGAGGCAAATTTCGCAGGCTTAGGTTGGTGTTTTTACAGGAATATTCTGAAGATAGCTCAAGCTTCAAAAGAGATGGATTTTATTGCCTCACCATTAATGGCGGAAGCTTTGGCCAAAAGAAGCCTTGGACCACGTCAAGGAATTAGGAATCACAGATCTCGCTATCCAATTAGATTCTCAAGTTCTCATCAATGCCTTGTCTATGGGGTTTACATGGATATAATCGATCTTTTTTCAATTTCTCTTATGTATCATTTAATTTCATTCCTAGTTTTATAAACAACGTAGCAGATGGGTTCGCTAAGTTGGGTCTTGGTCTGTCCAATTTTTTTCTTAATGCTTCTAATGAAGTTTTATGTGACAAAAAAAATATAATTCTTATATATATGAAAGATAGAAAATTAGGAGATATTAAAATTGGAGAAGATTAATAAAGACAGCTGTAGAAGGACAGTGTCAAATCATGGGACAAGCCTATATGTCCAATAAAGGCATGGGAATCCTTTGTCTTTCTTCCAATTACCTTTACAAATTTCGTAATTATAATTAGAATATATGCATTACACATTATGTTTAACGTTTCAAGTTATACACACAGACTTTTAATCTAAAATGGAAAAACTATCTCTTGCAAACCGAACTCGGTTTGTACATCGGAGTTATATAGATGTAGCAAGATCTGGCACATGACATCTGCTTGGTTGACTAGGTTTACGCTCTATATATAGTCAACATAAAATTATTCTTTTGTGAAGGCCAACGTTAGTTATATAGATTAGAGTTAATTAGGTAAATGAATGAATATGATTTGTAAATTATCATCATCTTTTACTCTTTAAGTCTTTATAATACATATATTCTGTAAGCAAAATGTATTTTTATATCTTAAAAACTATAGTCATCTTAATCAAATCTATTATCATTGTTAGTATGATTAAAAAGAGCAATTAAATCTTATTTTTTTGTTTATAATAAGTAGTATAAAAGTTTAATTATAATTATAATTATAGATAATTATGATAGTTACATGATTCGATTTTTTCTATAATTAGTAGAAAAACAAACTTAATCGATTTTTTGAGGGAACTGTAAAACAAACTATAATTTTAATGTATACAAGAAAAAATATACTATCTGAAAAGTAGGAATAGTCAATTGTATAAAACTGAAAAACGCTCCATATATAAATCTCTACTGTCAAGTTTTCTTAACATTCAAAATTTGCAAAGGGCATCTAGCATAATGGTAAGTCCATTTAATACAACACATTTATATAATTTGGGATCGAATACTTTTTCCTACATGATGTAGAAATTTTACTATCGGATCGGCCAATTATGGTCAATATAATTTACCGTTGACAAAAAGAAAACAATAAAAATTTAATATTTTAATATAATATATTTGTCTAATTTAGAAAAAGAAATAGACCACTAGTAAAAAAATATGAATTGATAGTTTTATCTAAGCGACTCATATTTTTTGTCTTCACATCTCTTTATTTTTATTTGTTTATTCTTAACAATTTTTTTTATAGATCTCCATTGGATTGGAGGGGGTCTTAGACCATCTACATCAATAAGAACCCCACTTGGGGTTCTTACCATTTGCTTAATACCAAAAATGAGTTAAGAACTCCATTATGATTTTTATTCTTTTTGTGACTCCAATGGTAGAACCTCATTTGGAGTTCTTATTTTTTATTTTTTTATTTATATAATTAGTATTAACAAAAGCCAAAAAGCCAAGTACATAAGTTTCATTGTTTAGCTCTATATACTAACTACTTGGTGTTCTGTTGCTGCTGATGTTGTTGTGTACAATGGGTGAAAATGAGAAACTTACTGTTTAGTTAGCTTTGAGCAGATTAAGAGAAAGATTCAGTAACAATAAACTCAAACAAATCAAACTATTTGGATATAATACTACCATTCTTGAACCGATGTGAGTCCTCTCCTGTAGAGAAACGTGTTCCTCTTCCTTGGAAGAACAATCATTCCAAATGAATAGACATCTGATTTTGATGATATCATTCCTGTGCGTTGGTATTATGGATCGATATAGCATAACGTTCCCACATGGCTTGTACATTTGTATACTGTGAATTTAGTCGATAAAGGACCAACTTGAACCATCATTTAGAGCCCCACGTCTCCAACCTTGCTCACGAAGTTGTGATCAAGTAAGATGTTTGCAGGTTTTAGATCACGGTGAATGATCGGTTTAGGCTTTGATTTGTGGAGGAAGACAAGAGCTGCTGTGACTTCCCAAGCAATCCTTAACCGCTCAAACCAGGGAATTGGCGGACTGTTGTTGACCTGGAATACTCTATCCTCCAAGCTACCGTTTTCCATGTACTCATAAACTAAAGCTCCTTGCTCAGGGCACGCTCCGAGAAGGAGAACCAAGTGTGGGTGCCGAATCTTGCTCAAGATTTCAAGCTGAAATACAGAGGGAACAGGGAGATAAATAGAGTCTCTTATAACAACAAAGACTTTCCACAAGAATTAAAACTAAAATCTGAAAGCTTCCATACTCAAGCCTACTTCATACCTCTTGTTGGAATTGCTTGGACCGCTTCTCTTTCTCTTTAGCATCACGAGCCGTTTTCCTCTTGGCTTCTCTTCTCTGCGCAATTTCTCTCTTTGCTCTATCTCTCATGCTCTCTGTCTCTCTCCTTGCCTGTTCAATATTCTGCTTTTCTTTTTCTGCTAACTCTTGAGCTTCGTACTCCTTCAGTTTTAGCTCTTCAAGCTTTATGGCTTCTTTTAACCGACGTTGGTTAAGCTCAGCAAGCTGAAACATTTCCAAAATTCAAAAAGTACTGAGCATAAACTAATAGGTGTCATCAAATGAATATATATATATGAGATTATGCAGCCTTCACCTTTCGAGAAGCATCAAATGTTTCGGTTTGAGCCACAACATACATTTCTTGAACATTTCTAAGCTCAGCTCTCAACTTTTCAATCTCAAAGAAGAGACCTTAAGACGAAGACACTGTGGCTGGAGGAAGGAGAAAGGGATGATCCAGAGTATTTGGAAGATTAAATCGATTGAGGATCTAATCTTGGTTTCGTTATTAAGATGAAGACGTAGTGGCATAGAGTTGCATGTTGTCAAAATTGCCGTTGGAGAGGAAAAGACAAGACGAAGACGTGGTGGCATAGACGAAGACGCGGTGATTTGGCGACAAAATCAAAGGCTCCGATGATGAAGAAGAGGAAGAGAAGAGGAAGAAAAGGAAGAGAAGAGAAAGAGATAGCGGCGAAGACCCTTTTTTTTTTTGGTCAACATCCCTCGTCCACTCAAATAGTGACACGTAAAGATTCTTAAAATTTTCTAAGAAGCCTAGTTTAAGATACGGTTCTTAAAGTTTGGACCATATTTTGGATTAAATTTTGTTAAAATATTGGTAAAAGACTCCTAAGAGATCACCAATGAAGATGCTCTTATCTCTGTTTTTCATTATATACCAGCAAATTATTGCGTTTTATTTTAAATTTTTGCCATTTCTTCTTTTATTGGTAATCTTGTATTTGATGAAATGAAATAAAAACTCATGATCCGCAGCTGTTCAAATTTATCTCTTAAAGGCTTAAATTATCGAAATAAACTGTTACACTAATTGGCAACAGTATGAACGGTTGATTTCTAACCACGTTCACATATAACCAATATCGTACTATAAGAAATGATAGATGGTTTTTATATAAAAATAATAAATAATAAAAAAAGAAAAAGAAATGATGAATGGAGAAGAAAGCAGTGGCATGAGACTAGATGTGTTGATGGACAGATGAGAAAAAGTTTGATTGGACTAATTTTTTAATCTTGTAAAGTTGTGACAATAAATCAAACTAGCAGGTTCATTCTTGCAAGTAAAATCCATTATTACTATTTTGTTCACTTTTGGTTCTCCACCCAGTTTCTGCTCTCATTATATTCCCATCAAATAAATACACTTTGATGAATATAATCAATAATTATGAAAATTTAATGAATACATCTGTAGTGTAGTGGCCATACAGGTCGGGTCAAGGATGTTAGATTTGGGTCAAGTTAGTCACGTGAATGGAGTTGTTAGTGATAGTTTGACGTTTTTTTTCTTCTACATAAATAGTTATAGTTTTCTTTACGTTATCTTTAATAATGATTTAGAGTACGAACAAATAGTTCTGATTTGGTTACTATTCAGTTTGGTTTAGCTTGGTTTCCGGTTAGGTTATCAAAATATTGTAATGATCGTTATGCAATTGAATGTCATCAATTATAGATAAATTAGAAAAAGATATGTTTGCCTCTTTGAGAAATGATAAGGTTATTTTGCATGTACAAAACAACCTAAAACTAGAGTAAAAAATCTTTAAAAGCGTGACTTGATATAATCAAAAGGAAAAGTGTTACCTAAATGTGTCTATAAACTCCAACATAGAATCATATTTTAAATCAGTAGACATATGAAATTTCATATTAAACTATGACCAATAAATTTTGACTATAAATCTATCAATTTTTAACGAATTAAATATTTGATTATTAAATAACTAAAATATTTTCACCAATTCATATACTATTTAACGATAAATTAAAAAATAACTCAACTTTGACAATAATTATAATCATAAATTGGTCCAAAAAAATTATTTTGATTAGTTTTTAACTAAAACTGAATGATCAAAAACTGTTTGTTAAAAATTTATGTTGGTTAAAAAATAATCATGACCAATGATTATAATTATTGTTAAAATTAAGTTTTTTTAGTAGTGATTATATAAGTTTTTTTTCCCCAAAAATAATATGGGACCACTGTTACACCTAAACTAATTACAACATTTTTCACTATGACATTGTTAACCAATAGCAGCCTAGGTCATCAATATATCGCTTTAGACATAGATGTTTTGATCCATGATGTTTCTTTTTTCTTTTCTTTTGTTAGGTAGACGTGTTCCAATTTTGAGGAGACTCTTGATTCCAACTAGTGGAGATTCAATATCATCCTATATAGAGGATGAAGATTTCCTACACATTATTCACTTTTTCATAATTTTTTTGGTAATTGGGAAAATCCATGTGAAATGAAAATGATGAGCGTTTTGTAATGGAAACAGTAAACCACAACTACTTGGTTTGATCAATGATGTTCTGTTCTAATTAACTCGAGGTTTAGTTAAGCCTTCAAGATTCTGTCTCCTATGTTGCACAACTCTCGATCTTCACTTAATCAATGGACAATAATCTATCTACTAATGTAACACACAACATACGCAAAAACGTCTAAAAGTAAAGGCATATAGTACGATACCGGTTTCTCGACGTTAAAACCCTAGAGGCCCTACGTCCACATCCTTGGGCTCTTTCCACGAAACTACGTAGCTTTAGGTCTTACGTTAGTAAGTTGTTTTGGCCAATAGGTTTTTCATTAGGGGCCATTAAAAGTAATCAAAATACTACTAACTTTCTGATTTCTCGAAATTAAGCTTCTTTCTTTTCAATATAAACTTATAAAGACAGGGTACTTGCTGTTTTAGGCATAATTGGAGGGGACAAAATCATGTGCTTAAATTCACGTTTCTATAAGTATTAGTAGATATGATCAAATTTCCTTTGGAGACAAGATATGACAGCCAAGAAAAAAAAAATCGAGGAAAAATATATAATCAAAAAAAGTTATTGTGAGTGAACAAAATAAAGAGAAAAATGGAAAGAAGTGAAATGTGACAGAAAATACAGACCAATATTGACACGTAGATATATCAGAGTAACATGTGAAGATAGGAGATATTTGTAATAAGTTTGTTATTTATACACATCAATTATTGTTGGGAAACACCCTTAAAATCCATCCGGCAGTATAATCAAATTCTGATTTAATTTAAAATGAATAAAGACAATATTTATACATATAAATACGAATGAATAAAATCCGTAATTACAACTTCCGAAGGATGGAAAAGCAGATACCGAAGAGTTTAATAAGTAAGTCTCAAAAATATAAAAAAAAACTTTAAAGAATGTCATTGAAGGAGGAGTACCCATAATTGGGAATTGTAAAATAAATGAAAATTATTGGAACTTGTTGCTGCAGTCTTAACTCTTCAAGCCCCAAGAGAAGACATTGCTCATGAGTTTGTCGCCTCTCTTTTTCCTTAATTACTCTTTTCCTTTATAAACAATTACTTTCACTTAACCCTAGCCAACTAAATTCTACACAAAACCCTACTTGTATATTTCAACCAACTTCCCAAAACACCAAGAACAAAAATGAGAGACAGAGAGTTGACATAAAACCAATCCATATATTAATGGATTAGTACATGATTGATACAGGAAACAACTAAAATTACATGACGAATATATTCGAAATATGTAAACCAAACTTGCGCCACTTTAGGGTTCATCAAATCAAATGTAGTGATATGAAGAAATCTAGAGATACTTGACCCAAACATCAGCACTTGGTCATATTCTTCTTCACCGATTTAGGACGATCTTTGAAACGTACAGAAATTCAATCTACATAATGTTAGCTATAGCAAACAAATGGCAGATATGTCTCGAATTGTTATGCTTAGATTATGACATACTTTTATGCAGAGAAGATAAGATATTAACGATAAAACAAGAAACTGGAATACGAAGAAGAGAGGGAGCTCCCTTCAGTCCAATCAAAGGGAATCAACGATCCAATTTGTCTACCGCATCATTCATTCATTTAACGAGTCTAAATTGAATTTAGATGACTCGGTATTTGGATGAATGAGTCGGAAGCTAATTGAATCATATCACGACCTGTGAATGGACTCAAGGAAGCTCTCTTTACACTATATTCCTATAACACGAATTCAAAAATATTTATGTCGTTTCCGTGTAAACTACATGTATTAGTATCCAAGTGTATGTGTGAATGAATACTGTACATATGCATGGATCTAGGACCCTCGCAAGCGAGAAAACATGATTTTGAAGAATATAAAGTAAGATTCAAAGAAAAAGAAAGAAACCCTAGATCTTATCTCAAAATTAAAGTAAAATTCTAAATGGATTTTTGATGACAATAGCTCATATGTGCGGTAAGTATGCAGATGGAAGATGTGAGAGATGGAGTTTCAAACAAAAGAAGATCGATGAAAATATAGAGAGATATGTATAGAATGTTGATGATGGTATGTATGCATGTATACTATAGAGAAAACTGATGATAGAGAGTGTTTGAACAAAAGAAGAAGTTTGATGGGGAGAGAAAGGAAGGTGTAGAAAATGAGAGATAGATGCGACGAAATACACAATGGATACCAAGAATGGAAAAGTAGTGATGAGTTTTTATAAGCTTCAAAATATGAAGTTTTAGGTAAAATAAGGAAAATACTTGAATTGATTAACCTATACAGTATTTGTTATTATATGTTTCTTTACTTCATTGGGGCGTGGACTTGGACACAAAATAAGATACTGTAGGAAACTGCCCATTATTTACTGTGTTCAAGCTTAGACCGGTTAGTATTCTTTCCTCGTTTACACAACTAGTATACTACCTTATTACTAGTCTTTTTTTATTTGTCTTTCTTTTTGGAGTGAAGAAATTACTAATCTGTTTATATTCTAGGTTTTGCCCAACAACTCATTTTCTTTTTCCACTTTTAAAATGAGTAAAAAAACTATTTTATTCTTGATGACATTATTTTTGGGTCAAAATCAACAAAATCTGATTTATAACTTAAAATTTACACCCTAAAATTATTTTATAACATATTAAATTCATGATGGCAGAATCATTAGTTTGATCATCTTAACCATCAAATTGAAAAAATTCATCCGATTTTTTTTTGTCTTTTGTTCAAAATCTTGATTTGTTAAACCAGTGTTTTTACAATCAATAAAACCAATGACATTGTAGCATAGATCATTGCATTTTAGATATCTCTAACTATATTTTAGACATTGTGGTATTTCTTTCATGTTGAAAACATTTTAAATGGTCATTTAAGTCAATAGTGAAAAAGATAGATGATTACATAGGATTTGAGAGTTGCTAAATACATGGGCAAAAACTAATTAAAGAGGTTGTTTAATTTCGAATAAACATCTGAGCCATTTGGCAAATAAATAAAAAAAGTTAAATGGGATGGTTAGAATAGTGAAAGATAAAAAAAGCACTCATGCGATCTCAAGTCCGAACAAGCCGACAAGAATCGACCATGCCATCACATTGGACTAACCAATGTCGAGGAGCAATGAAGAGAATAGATTAAAAAAGGCTTTGTACTAGTTCTAGTGATTGGGGAACGATTAAGACTGAACTTAGTAAACCATGGTATGTTTGGACTTTGGACCACTCACCAAAGCCAGTAAAATCAACGATCACATTCACATACCAAACTATGTAATCCTTGCACTTCATATTAGGATCAACATTCATTCAATTCTCTACCGTTCGTCATCTCTTTAACTCAATTAAGCCATCGTCCAATCCAACGTTGTTGATGACTAATCAACTACCATGGATCCATTCACAATTTCAAGATGTCCTACTTAGAACAATCATGTTTGGTTCCAAGAAAAAATTGTGAAACATTGGACGATTTTTATTCAAACTTACACATGTTAAAGGAGTTTGAAATGGACACATTCTTTTGTTGATTGATTTTGTTTTTTTTTTCCTTATATTTTTCTTTATTGTACTCGACTTACTGTTAGGGCCGAGATTCTTGATATAGACTTTATTTTACAATCTAATTGATGAAACAAAACCCAATGCACTCCTCCTTTGTTCTCAATTTTATTACAAATACAATAGTCCTGAGCATCTTCTCGAGAATTGAAGACAACAACTCAGGACACATAGATTCACAGTGAACAGCAACAGCCAAATCTGGAATCCATAAAACAACAGAAGAATCGAATGAACCAATCCACTTACAAAGAAAAAAAGAATTCACACCACTTCACAGTCGATGGTTTCTTGGCGATATCAGTGTTTATATATCTCAGTTTGTCACTGTGGTCACATTTTTCAGAAGCATATCCACAACATCTTTGGACACTCTGGATGCTTCGTTCTTCAATTGCTCGATTTTGGTATCAGTCTCTTGCTCAAGCCTCTTCACGTTGGCACCTGAATCTCCACTTGTCTGTTTTCACAGTCAAGTTTTCTCATCATTAACAAGTGACTACAAATAACACACTTTTCGTGGCTTTAGAACACTTTTTAAATTCTTACCGCTTCGAGTTTCCTCTGGAAACCATTCTCTGTAGTAGTTTTGTGCTCAGCAATCTCTCTTTCAGCCTCTTCCTTGGCTTGCTTCAATCTTGCCATTTTTGCTGAAAATCAAAAACAGATACACATCCGCAGTGATAAGTTGCATATCTGTCATTCATTCAGCACCAACTGGTAAAAGACCCTCGAAATATGGTAATCAAAAATCCCCAATGAGCACAAAGTTCAGATCAAATGCTAGTCAAACTAAGGCATTATGCCATCAAAGTTTTTGCTCTTTGCAACAAGATTATTATAATGCTTAACTCTTTGTCATCACAATCTGATGCTTTTTAGCGCATGAACAATGGCTATGCAACAAGACATTAGTTTAGAAATCGAAAGAGTTATAAAACTTGGAGTTACCGGTCCTGGCGGCATTGACGATTTGCTGAGCTTCTTGTTCAGCAGCAAGCAATTGCTGGATCCCTCCATGATTTGATCCCATATTTTTCTTTAAAACCTCAAAAAGTCTGTTTGTCAAGATCAGTAGAGATCATACAATTAATTTGGTCAGTGAAATTATATGAAAATTTCACCAAAGTCCAAGCATTATTTAAGCAAACTACAAGACACACATGAAATCAAAATCGTGATCGGATCAACTATGAGATACTAGTAAATAATTTTTTTATTAGATCAAATCACAGAAATTGACAATTTTGTTCTAAGGAGTCAAAGCAGATCTATTCAGACCAGCAGCAATTTCAGAACAGCAATACATCATTCAGAATTACAAAAATGTAGAATAACGATCCAAAATTGGAATCAAATAACAATCTAAAATCCCACAGTTTATAATCCATTCAACTAAATGGACGAAATAATCAATATGATCACCTTTCTTTTAAAAAAAGAAACGAATGATTCGATTACTGTATATCCAAGCCTAGAATCTAGAAGAGGTAGAGAGAAGAAACGCACCTGCTTCGGCACGTAAATGGAGACAGAAGAGGGAAGACGAAAGAAAGATTAAGCAGCGTTAAGATCAAATTGAATGAACAGCAAAGAATTCGAGATCCAAAATTTGCTTTCCATAAGAACATGGGCCTACTGAAACCCCATTATACTATTTACATATAAGGCCCATTTCATATTAGGCCCAATTAATGAAAGGAGTAACTGATTTGACTTTTGAGTTCTCACATCGTGAACTCGAGGAAAATGCGTTTGCCATTTTTTTTTCTTTTTTTTTGTTTGTGATGGTGTAAACATGTGTAGACCAGACACGCATTTTCGTAATTTATTATTGTGTAAGATGGAAACCACGAGTTAATTAATATAACATTTTTGTTAACACGTGTTTAATGGGCCGTTAATTTATTGTTTAAGTACTATATCTACAAATCTGAGAACGATCAATAAATTTATACTACTTCTTTATCATTTAATCAGTACAGATCCTACGTTGCAACCTGTAAACTTTGAAACTTCGAATATTTTTGTTGGATATATCATATATCGTGAATTATTGTACTAGACAATTGACATTTTAAAACCTTTTACAAAAAAAACAATTGACATTTTTATTAGAATAGAAAATCCTAAAACTTCAAAAAGTTTTATAATACGCCGCCATATACGTGGTAGGATTAAGTGGGTTTCTTTTGTTAGTTGGGCCCAGATAGGAATAAAAGTCTTGTTCTAGTATTTTGGTTTTGATACACGAAAATAAAAAAATTGTGTCAACTACGTCATGTATGATTACCTAACATTCATTTGTGAAAGTCTATGAATGTATCGTCACTTTTATCTTATATTTCTTCGTTCATTTTCATTATATAACTTACAATCATTGATAAAATGCTTCATCATCAGTATACATTTTGGATTTATTTGTTTTCTTGGTTATAATATTTGATAGTGAATTCTTGCTTGTATAGATTTATGAAAGAATATATTATCTGCAACTCTCTATTATATATGATTTATGTAAATATTTGTTTGGTTTCCAATCAAATTTTGTATCATTTCACGTAGGATTAATACATTTTTATTCTAGTATAGTTTTATATTTTCTTTTCACATTATACAGTTTAAACAATATCAAATTGCATATTTTCTATTTTTTGAATCTTTTTATGTTTTTGGAATTACTTTCGTGATTGAAGATTTGGAAATAGTTGTAGAAAAAATTGATGGAACAAAGATACAAGGAATTAAGGAAGAAAACTCTTTAGTCGATTTTATCGACTTTACCTCGACAAAAGAGGTCAATGAAGTGTGCATGATGGATGTGAAATTTTCTGTAATGTTTCATCAACCTTATGCTCAACAAAACTGATCGATGGAAGCATTCCCGTGAACAGAATTAGATGAAATGTTGATACGAGAGTTAGCTTTCAATTGACGGTGTTTTGAAGACATTTAGATTAGCAGTTAAGAACATATAACGATTTTACTCGAGGTAGATCATTTTGACAAGAAAATTGAGACGAACGACATGTCGACATCAACTCGACAAAACAGATCGACATAAAGCTCACATTGGACGAGAAGTCTCTATGTATGATTATATCGACACTAGCACGAGATTTTAGGTTGATAAAGTGCTCATGATTCCACCCCAAGAAAACAAGAGAATTGCGATGGAAGAAGGCATCACAGAAGAGTCGCAAATAGCCATTTGGGACAGTCTTGCGACGTCAACTAATACATTTTTATTAGTTAGTTGCACGTACACACGCGTGGCAGAGGTGTCACAAGACTTGCAACGGAAAAAGTAGTCGCAAAGGTATTGCAAAATATTCACCGCAAATTAGAAGCAAGGAGTGTGACGTATCAGCGAGGCCAAAAGCTGCGAGGATATTGCGCCATAGGGTCTGCGACGGATATGAGAGACCACTATTTGCAACTCGTCTGCGACATCACTTTTTGCGATGCTGATGCAACTCTTCAATTTGCGATGCTTCTGCGAGGCGCGATGCGGATCCTGTAGTTGTGATGTTTATGCAATGTGTGCCTCTTGCGATGTCGAGATCGTCGTTTACAACGTCTCTACGATAGAGAGTATGTATTTATTAAATAATAACAAAATAAAAACAAAATTATAAAAATTAAAAAAATAAAAATTCGAAAAAAAAAAATATATATATTTTACAAATTTTTAAAAAAATCTAAAAATCATCTGATTGGTTCAAATTTACCGAGCCGGAAGCCGCATCTTCAACGTTTATCTCTTCGAACACATCATCTAACCCTGGCTCCTTCTTTGCCATGATAGACCCCAATCGATCATATGTCGATATTTTCCTCTTTGCTTTAGCTAGCTCATTGCTCGTTCGATCTAACTCATGTGATTAACGATCTATTATCTCTCTCAGATCATTAGAAGCTCTAGAGGATTGAGATAATCCTCGCGGCAATATACACTACTAAATCCTCGATCCGAGTGAACTCGTTCCAAATAGTCTTCCCTTTTTACGAAGAGTGATCTTATAAAAGAAATTATTTAGAAGTTACTGTAATTAATATAAACTAAAAATAAATTTTTTTTTTAACAATCTTACTTCTGCGTATATTTGGTTCTTTTGTGCAGTAGATGATCTACCAGATTCAGAGCTCTCATTACTGCAATCTTGAGTAAGTTCTAACAACTTTATAGTAACTTAGTTGTAGATCTTCTCCAACTTTTTATCCACAAAAAATCCATCCTTGTTCCGTTTGGTTAGGTAAAGAGTGTTCAGATTATTATGGTGAGTAGCTCCTGGTTTTTCTTGCTGAAAATATTGAAAAACATATATTATTATAATAAGATGATATATGTATATTTAAATATTTTCGATAAATTGAATTTGAGGTACTTATCTGTCTGCGGGCACGGGCTTTAAACGAAGTCCGTCCCGAGCAATGCTTGTGTAGACCTCTGCTATCAGGATCAGCGAATCGAGCAGTCCGACAACTAGCATTATTATTCTGCAACTTCGGATCTTCGCAATAGCGAATAAGATATTCCCATACCGAATCCTTCATTGCCCTTCTTATTCCATTTACCCTTATAATGTCCTATTTCGTTGTAATGAAAATCTCCTAGTGGAAACGTTGATACAAAAAAGTGATTTAAGTTATTATAATAAACCTTAGATAACAGAAAAAATAAAAAAATTTACTGCAAAAATTATGAAACATTTATCGATGATGTAGATCCGAGTCAAGGTAAAATTAGCATGTGGTTCTTGGAAATCTCTTTAAAAGATTTCCTGAATTGTTGTCGCCAATATCCCGTCATCATCGTACCTACATATTTTAAATCAAACAAAAACTTGAAAATTGATAATAATAAATTTATAAATTAATTAATTTAGAAGTTTAAAAACATACCAAAATGTTCCAGGCGGACGGTCCAAATGGAGATTAGGAAGATATTTATAGACGGGATTAGAGAGAATATCCTCGATTATCATCCCAACAACAACTTCTGGCGTCAAGGGCTGGTAAATAATGGGAGGTGCATGAACAGTGTCTCATACTAAAGAAAAACATGACTGAGTGTTGAAACTAACATCGAAAGTTTGAGGAAAAGATCTAAAACCAGATCTAGAGTCACTGGATAAGTTTCGCCGACCTTGAAAAGATATCGCATATAAAGGTTATGATTTCCAAACATTTGAAGTAATAAATTTTTAAAAATGAGTACAAAAATTTAAAATTATTTTACAAACAAAATCATGAAAAAAGTTTACATAAAAACGTCTTCAAAATCATTGGATTTTTTTTTATTAATTATTAGAAACATTTTGTTAAAATCTACAAACATTTTTTCAAAAATAATTTTATAAACAAAAGTATTTTATAACTAAAAATTATTAAATTCAATTTGTAGATATCAAAAAATTATTATTATTATATTCTATAAATTCTATAAAAAACCATAAAATATTTTTCAAAAATAGAAAACGTTTTGTTAACGTTTTGAAAATTACAACATGTTATTAAATTTGTGTAAAAAATTTTAAAAAGATTTAAAAGAAATTTCTAAATTCTGGAAATCATTAAAAACGTTTTGTAAATCCAAAAAACGTTTTGTATAAACCTAAAAACGTTGTTTCAAAATAATTTTATAGAATAACATTTTATAATAAAATATTATTTAATTAATTTATAATTAGCACAAATGCTATTAAATTATAAATTTTTTTATATTCTATAAATTCTATACATAAACCATACAATATTGTTTAAAAATACAAAACGCTTTAGTAACATTTTTAAAATTACAAAATGTTACTACAGTTGTTATAAAAAAAATTAATTCTAAATTTTGAAAATCATTTAAAATGTTTTGTAAATCCAAGAAACGCTTTGAAAAATTTAAATAAGTTTTTTTTTTTTAAATCTAGATCCAAAATCTAAAATATAAGATCCAAAAGTTAGAATCTAAAAAATTCAATTCTAGATCTATATTCGAAGCCAAATATTGAAAAAATCACTTATATTGAGAGGAGGAGCTCAAAGGCGGTGAGAAGAGGTCGCCGATGGTGGAGAGAAGTGGAGCTAGGTGGCAATTGTGGGCCGGAGCTTGATAAAAAATAAGAGATAAAAACTTGAAAAAAATGAAGAGATGTGAGATGAATACTTACCTCCGGTGGTGGCAGGGACAGAGGCGGTGGTGGTGAGGGATATAGGCGAAGGAGAAGAAGAGCACACAACATGAGAGAAAAAGAAGGAGAAGATGAAGAGAGGAGAAGAAGAGAAGAAGAAAATAGTGGGAGAAAATGAAACGACGGCTTGAGAATATATTTCGGGAGGCATTGCAAAGACTTCAAAAACATGCGACACTCATGCGATAGAAATTAGGGTTTTCGTTTCCACAAATCACTTTGCAAGGATGTTGCAGGCTTGCGACATTTTTGCGATGTATGTGGTCTTGACGTCGTAGAGACGTCGCATATGCTTAATTTTTTTAAGAAGTTTTAGAAAAGCTAAGTAGAAAGACTTATAGAATTACTTTGGGATTGATTCCAAGAACTAAAACATATGAATTATGATTGATGATTGATTATCGATGTATCATCAGTTTCCATGGATTTTCACTTTCATATGTTCATTCATTATATGATATTTTGTTTGGGGAAAGGTTGGGGTTTAATAGTTACAGTTTCATTACATGCGACGTCTTTGGGATGTATGTGGTCTTGATGTCGTAGAGATGTCGCAAATGCTTTTTTTTTAACAACGTTATAGAAAATCTAAGTAGAAAGACTTATATAATAAGTTTGGGATTGACTAGTTACCTTTAACTTATTAGTACACACTCCTTGACTGGTTGTTGTATTGTACCAGTAACATTGGAATAAATTGCATCTCAATCCAAGAATTCCAGGATATATGACTTCTATAATTTTGTTCAAAATGGTGTAAAAGTTAGATTCAGTTGGCACGTGGATTCCAAAATTTGCAGTTGATTTATTGGAACCATGGTCGTATATATGAAAAGTGTATCCGCGATTGAAATACATTAGAGCCGTTACGATCTTTGCAATGAGATCATCAACAATCTCATGCAACCATAATGGCATAGGTTTGCCGACACACTCGTTTTTCATCTACAAAAAAATATATATAAACATTATATATATGTTTTGTAGTTTAATTTTAAAAAATATACACAGTTATTATGTAATCTTATGTACATAGTAATTTAACCATTGAGCAAAATCACGTTCTTTGTGCATATCATATTCTATTTTTGGCAAATTAGGGAAGACTTCTCGTATATGTCTATCAAATTCACTATAAAATAAGTATATTGATGAATAAGAATATGTGTGTAAATAAATCTATTATTAAATTGATATATAGATTCCTCTGAAATGGCACTACATCTTCATAGTTTCGCAATATATTATTTTGAGCTACACGACAATATGTGTGATTTCTCCAATACTCTTCCTTTAATTTCCCACTAACTCCTCCAACCTGACTGAAGATTTCAGGAACCAAAACGTCATATAATGGTGCAATCCTTCCATTGTCATATTGTCCTACTTAAGTTCTTTTGGTTTTGATGGTTGGACTGAAGTAATATGATGTGAAATGAGAACTTTCCTCTATCAGACTGCCTGCAACGATCGATCCTTCCACTTTTGCTTGATTTTTTACCTTTCTTTTTAGATGTCCCATAAATCGCTTAAACGGGTACATCCATCAAAATTGAATGGGGCCAACAAGAGTTATTTCATGTGGCGGGTGGATTGGAAGATTTTCCATCACGTCAAAAAATGCAAGAGGAAATATTTTTTCCAAATTACAGAGCAACATTGAAATGTTAGTTTCTAATTGAGCAATGTCATCCACTATTAGTGTTCATGTACGTAGATCCCTGAAAAATGCTCTGATCCCTACGAAGTTGATTTTTACTATATAACTAAACCACTTTTATAATTAATAGAATGAGAAAATATAAACTATATAAACATTTACCGGCAATTCGTGGACAGTAGTAGGTAAAAGTTCAAATAATGCAAAAGGTAGTAGTCGCTCCATGAATACATGACAATCATGACTCTTCATTCCATATATTTTTCCCTTGCTATATACATCTTGATAATTTGGACATGTAACCATCATGAAACTTTACATCCGAAGATTTCCAATTAAACAATGTCTGTTTAGCTTCTCCGAACAACCAAAATATTAGAATTGGTTGTTTATCATCCCTTGTGATATGCAATTTCCGGGTCTTGCACATTTATTGGCTAAGTCCATTCTTGATTTGAAATTATCTTTACTTTTTCCCTGCACATTTAAAATCGTTTTCATAGTGTTATCGAAAACGTTTTTAACGATTTGCATCGGATCAAGATTGTACCATAGTAAGAGATCTTTAACTATAAAAGTTCCTAAAAGATACTCTTTTTGTGCCATTTGTGAGAATCACCATATTCGTTAGACATACTTGCTAGAGTGTGCCAATTTCCCCCACGTTTACATGTTTCCTGAGCTCCATAATGATAAATTTGCTCCAACGTATCACTACGTGACAAGTGTGTTGGGGGAGGTACACACATAATCTTGTTCTTCTTGAACAATTTCTTGTTACTTCGGTATGGATGATGCATGAAGTGAAACCGACGATGACAATCAAAGAAATATGATTTCTTACCATGCTTTAATTGAAATGCATCAGACAAGCCTATACAATATGGACAAGATAACATTTCATGTGTCGTCCATCCAGATAACATTCCATACGTCGGGAAGTCACTTATTGTCCACAATAAAATTGCATGAATCTTAAAATTATGCTGTTGCGAGTAATCAAATGTGCAAATACCTCTATACCATATATGTTTCAGCTAATGAATCAGAATAGTTATAAACAAAAATTCGTTTCACATGCACATATCTAGTGGAATTTGTATGGCGTCAATATGACAGGCCATAGAGAATATTGTCTCCCAGACAAATCAAATGGGCTAAATCCATGAGTACATAAACCTAGATAAACATTCCTAGACTCTTTAGCAAAGTCAGAATGTACCGTCTGAAAATATTTCCAAACTTTTCCATCTGACGGATGTGTGACCTCGCCATCGTTTCCAATATGTTCTGCATGCTATCTCATTACCGAAGATGTCCTTTCCGATTGATATAATTGTTTCAATCTATCAGTGATTGGCAAGTACCACATACATTTGTATGGGCCACACATCCTTCTTCCTATTTTTCGATATCTTTGCTTCTGATAAAATCAACGTTCCTGCAAATTATTATCTTCTTTCTATAAAATCATGCAATTTTCAATGCAAACATCGATCATTTCTGATGGTAATCCAAGACCCGCAACTACCTTTTGCATTTCATAATAACTTCGTGCAAAATCATTATCTTCTCACAAATGCTCTTTAAGCACATCAATAAATTGATTCATACTTCTCTCACTTATGTCCTTCACTTTTAACAGACATTAACCTAGATGCTAATGATAGTTTATATAGACATTCTCTACATCCCTCATAGATAGATTGATTTCCAGCATCTAGCATATCATAAAATTGTTTTGCTTCAGCGTTAGGTTCTTCAACAGAATTTTTAACGAAAACAGAAATATTACCATGATATGCATTTGTAACCATATCATGATACTTATTTTCTTGTAGATGATCATAGTTTTCAAACATATTTCCGCTATAATTATAATTAGCATTATCATGAATAGGTTGATCATCAACACCAACACTCGTATTACTACTTCTAGCACCCAAACTGTACGCCCTCCCCCTCGTGTGAAAACCAGACATACCAGTTAGGAGTAAATCCTCTATTATACACATGTATTTTCACCGTATCGATATTCAAATATTTCTTGTTCCCACACTTTATACATGGACAAAAGATGGTATCGACATTCAGAGTAAATGGGTTATTGGCCTCCTGATTTATGAATACTCGCAACCCATTTTGAAACTACTTCATCATCGTAATGCGAACACTTCATGTTCCGACGTCATTTATTTTTTTTCAAAAAATTATTTTGGAAAATTTTTATTTCTACAATTTTGTTTTTTTTGGCAATAAGTAAAACAGTTTTTTTTTTTCTGAATTTGGTGAGGTTCAACATGGCATTGTGTGCCCACTGCACAATCACTGCATTATACTATATAATATATTTTTATTATTACAACATAAATATTACAACGATAATTTTATATATGCTATCTATTCCGACCAAAAATATATATTGTAATTAATTGCTTGCTGATCGCGAACTCTGACATATTCATATGAGTCACACACACGCATATATGTGTATATATATAAATTTAGTCATTTTTATATTATAGAATATTAACCATTAAACTAAATATGGTTTTATATGTTTCGACGATGATACTTTGAGAATGGTTCAAGTACCTTTATCCATATTTCAAGTGTTTCAGAATAATCAACCAACATTGTTTATAATTGTGTTCAATCAACCGAGCATTGACATTAAATTGGAACCTGAAGTTCCCGGTATCATTGCATTTTTATCCCTTATTTTATTGCGTTGTTGAACGGATAATATTATTTTGATACCATTATTACAACAAACTATTCCTTAGAAAAGTATCATAAATGAAGAGTCCACGCAATGAATACACCGAAGTTGATAATTAACAATACCTTTATACTATCAGAGATTATAATCGAGTATCTCCTGAATATTCTGGTTCATGCAATTAGCTGTCGGGTTTTTGGAAGTAATTCGAGTAAGAATTTATCAAAGAGATTTAGATATTTCCGGTAAGAGAGTTTTGGACCTATATAGACATCGTTAAAGTTTCAATTTGATTTTGGATCAGTTCGATTTTAGAATTACTTTTAACTTACAAAATACTAGAAATTGTATGGATAACTTTTGGTTCGGTTTGTTTACCCGTACTTGATATTTAAACACATCCAAAATGTACGCATAATACCCAAATATCTTGCAACTTCAAACATTACATAAACTTGCAATATACATCAAAACTGCCATAAAATATAATTTTGAATCCATTTCGGTTTGGATATTTGGTTTTAAGTTTCTTTTGTCCAATGTTATCTAGAACTAAGGGGAAGATTCTTGATGTGTTGGTGTGTTTGGTTCGATTTTTCAGGTATCTAATCATTTCTCAAATACATATATACGAATCAAACTAATATATGTGTATTTTGTATAAAGTCCCAACAAAATAAAATAGTTATGCCATCTCCAATGGTGTTCTAAATCCCACTCTAAACTTTATAATTAGAGAAAATCATCTCTAATGGTACTCTATTTCTTACTCTAAAAGTAGAGATCTTTATATTTTACTCCAAATTTGGAAGATTCTATTCATTTATCTATTTTTTAGACTAGAATTTACCAAATAATCTTTTAATTTCTAATCTAATATTAATTTATACCTAAACAAAATTATATGATCAAAATATACATAATACAAAATTTTAATTATCAATATTATTAAAACTAACTAAATTATTAAAATCTATGAAATATTATTAAAGCTAGCTATATATATAATATCAAATAATATGATAATTGAAAATGAACGTGATTTTGATATACCAATCGAAAGAGAAGCTCCATCTTTGGAAGTCGAAACCACATAATATGAAAACTCGATTTCAACTATCTCGATATAGATAAATCAAAGACAAAGAAGATTTCATTTTTCACTTTGAAATGCATTAATTGAAAAATTACAGTAATAATAGTGTTTATATAAACAACTATTTTTTTTTTATTTTTTTTTGTTTTTGTTTTTGTTTATGTGATGTAATAAAATTTGATTTTAAATAAATTATGATTTTAGTAATCATGTTATTGATAATTTAATAGAAATGGGTAAAATATGTTGATTTGTAAAGTAAAGGATATCTTTTAAATTAGTAATAAAATGGTAAAACAATATATTATTGAAATATTTATTTACAGCAAAAAGTAGAGTAAGCCATTTAAGTAAAGTTTTATCTCTTAACTTCCCCGGAGTCTATCGGCCCTACCTACAATCTGAAGTTGAAGCGATTCCTTGGACGATGATGAGTCTTCTTTCTCTTCACTTTTTGGAGGTTGAGCTTGCTACAAATTGCTCAGATGTTTTGTACATAGTGTCAGCTCCAAATGTTTAGCCCTCGTTCTCCCCATTTTTAGAAGATTTTATGTGTCTAAAGAGTCTTTTTAGATATTTTCTCTGCATATAATTCCTAAAACTCTGAACCACAAGGCTGAATTCCTCGCTTGTAGTGTTAGAGGATGATAACATGAATTTACTCTAGTTCTCATCTCTC
>JAKUCM010004623.1:0-31223 GCA_023374145.1 Lepidium sativum | reverse complement strand
TGTACCTGTAACATATTTATTACATATGTTAAATAATTTTATGAATATGTTGGATATTCACCTTGTCTTCTATGCACTATAAAATATATGGTGTAATTGGGTAAAGTTTTAATTTACCCGTGTATATATATCTATCTACCTTACAGTAAACATATATATATATATTTGGGATATAATTTGGCATACATTTACTCATTAAATTCATGAGTAATATAACTTATATTTTATCTAGGTATATAATATAATATTGATTTAACTCTTTCAATATCGATATTTTACTGTTTAAAATAGTAAATTTGAAATTGTTTGTCAAAAAACTAATATTTTGAAAACTTGTGTCAAGAGTTTTTTATTTTTATAATCAATAAATTAACCCTTAATCTAAACTCACGTGATTATTTTAATCAACAAATATATTCTTCTTAGACATATACACATACCATAGTCCTATCAATGTATTCTAAAGTTTAGAGAATCTGCATTAGCAAAAGATGCATGAGAAGAAAAAAACAACGACTCATTAGAGATTTGCAGAAGACGTTTTGGAAGAGACAAGAGGCTCACGTTTCATGCTATAATGAGACCTTGACTTTTGAGTCGTCACAAAACCATATTATTCTTCACGTTATCTTCATATCGGAACCAAAAAATCACTATTTAATTCCCAATGCTTGTTACTAGAAAGCCTAATCATGTCTTGTTTTGCCTCTTTCATCTCCCTTTTCCTTTTCTTCTCTCTCACAAGCTTCACAGTTTCTGCTCAAAATCCAACTTACGTATACCATGTTTGTCCAAACACAACAACTTATTCAAGGAACAGCACTTACTTCACCAATCTCAGAACCCTTTTATCTTCTCTTTCTTCCAGCGACGCTTCTTACTCCACTGGATTCCAAAATGCCACCGTCGGGAAAGCCACCGATTTAGTTACCGGTCTTTTCAATTGCCGTGGAGATGTCTCGCCGGAAGTTTGTCGTAGCTGCGTCGCATTTGCTGTTAACAACACCTTTACTCGGTGTCCAAATGAGAGTGAGGTTGCACTCTATTACGATGAGTGTGTACTAAGATACTCTAACCAGAATATTCTCTCGACCTTGAAAACCGACCGAGGAGTTTCCTATTTTAACAATCAAAATATATCATCGAACCAAGTAGGATTCAGAGATTTGGTCTTGTCCAACATGAATCAAGCTGCCAACGCAGCATCGAACAATTCTCGAAAATTTGATGCAAGAAAAGCCAATTTTACTAAGTTCCAGAATTTGTACGGTCTCGTTCAATGCACTCCTGATCTTACGACACAAGACTGTTTGCGTTGTCTGCAACAAGTCATCAATCAATTACCTACTGAAAAAGTTGGTGGAAGACGTATTGTGCCAAGTTGTAATTCAAGGTTCGAGCTTTACCCATTTTACAACGAATCCGCCATTGTTACACCTTCACCACCTCCACTACCTCCAGTTTCTACTTCTCCGGTGTCAGCTCCTCAACGACCTGGTCAGAGCTCTATTTTCTTCCTTTGTTTTAAAATGTTTAAGAGAGAAATTTTAGCCGTTATTTCTGTTTAGTCCTTACAACATAAGTTCAGATATGTTCTTTGTCTGCTGTTGCCTGATCTGTCTTCTGAAAATTAGCAATACCAATATAGAAGCTTCTTGCCAAGAGGCTTGTTATTCTAAAGGCAATGATTTTTGGAAACCAGGGAAAGGTGGGAATTCAACTGTGTTAGTGGTCGTAATTGTTGTTCCTATTATAGTGGTTGTTCTGCTTTTCATAGCGGGTTATTGTTTCCTTGCTAAGAAAGCTAAGAAGACTTATGGCACAGCATCCGCATATGATGGTAAAGATTCTCAAGTGATTAACAACATAGTTTGGGTTTTATCGGTACTCAGCTTATTTTTCCTCATTCTAAGACTTTCATTGTGCAACAGGAGATGATATATCAGCCGCTGACTCACTGCAGCTCGATTATAGAACGATTCAAACTGCAACATATGATTTTGCAGAGAGTAACAAAATTGGTCAAGGTGGATTTGGTGAGGTTTACAAGGTAATTATTGTTCCTTGAGCTGTGGTCTTTTTCTTCTGAAATCTTAAAGCAAACACATTTGGATGAGAGTATGATGCTGATGTAAACAACAGGGTAAGTTATCAGATAGGACTGAAGTTGCGGTGAAGAGACTATCTAAGTTATCAGGACAAGGTGAAACAGAATTCAAGAACGAGGTTGTTCTTGTTGCAAAGCTCCAACATAGAAATCTGGTTAAAATTCTTGGTTTTTGTATTCATAAAGAAGAAAGGGTACTAGTCTACGAATATGTGCCCAACAAAAGCCTTGATTACTTCCTCTTTGGTCAGTTAGAATTCATTACTTTGTTTCTTGAAACTAGGGATTGCAAATCTTTAAAGCTGACTGTAATTTATGGATGTGTACAGACCCTGCAAAGCAAGGTCAGCTGAATTGGGCTCAACGATACAAGATAATCGATGGAATTGCTCGGGGAATTCTGTATCTTCATCAAGATTCACGGCTCACAATTATACACCGCGACCTCAAAGCGAGTAACATTCTCTTAGATGCAGATATGAATCCTAAAATTGCAGATTTTGGAATGGCTAGGATCTTTGGATTGAACCAAACAGGGGAGAACACAAGCAGAATAGTTGGAACATTGTAAGTCTTCATCATAACTTCTCATAAGTTACAGCTTGTTGAACATTCTTATGCTAACTTAGTTTTTTGTTGTGGGTTTCAGTGGTTACATGACTCCAGAGTACGCAATGCATGGTCATTTCTCTAAGAAATCTGATGTCTATAGCTTTGGAGTGTTAATTCTTGAGATTATAAGCGGAAGGAAAAATAGCAGCTTCTACCAAACAAATGGTGCACATGACTTAGTCTCATTTGTAAGTTTTGAGCTAATCAAGTTGGCATATTTTCCTTAATATGGTTGCAAGTGTTGATTGATTGATTTATATTCTAGGCTTGGAGACTTTGGAGTAACGGGACACCATTAGAACTCGTTGATCCAGCTATTGCAGAAAACTGCCAAAGAAGTGAAGTTGTTCGATGTATCCATATGGGTCTTTTATGTGTTCAAGAGGATTCTGCGCAGCGTCCGACATTGTCAATCATTGTTCTTATGCTCAGTAGTAACACTATGACTTTACCCGTGCCTAGGCAACCAGGTTATTATTTTCACAGTAGACCCCCAAAAGACCCACTTGATTCAGAGCAATGTACAACGTCCAAGTCTTTCATAGGGTCCGTTGATGATACATCGATTACAGATGTTTATCCTCGTTGAAGATGAATATAATCAATTTTAACAGAACTGACCTTTGCACCCTACAGTTTACCCTCCATGCCCTATTCAATCTGCAAGAATATCTATTTTGTCTTTTTCTATCAGATTGTGTGACCATTGAGTTGCCCCTCTTGCAAGATAAGCTTGGTAATAGATTTCCTTTGTGACGCTGAAAGACAATTGATGTCGCAACACTACTTTCATAATTATGAATTTGACTAAAATTACACTTATTAAAAGTCGCTTTAAACCATAAGACTGATGTATTGCGTTTTAACGTGTTTTAACTTTTGTTTTTTATAGTTTTTTTGTAGTCCTTTTGATATTTTTTCAGGTCAAAAACTAGCTATGATGGATTTAGGCACTTAAAGCAGATAACGAGGCAAAAAGGGATCAAAATTGATGAATTTTACGAGGTCAGACCGATCAGTCCCCGTCTGGACTGATCATCCCATTCTTACCAGAAGATACGTACGGTCGATGGATTGGCCTGTTTCCTGTTCATGTCATTCTGACCCGAGGGCAAATAGATGCGCTTATAGACCGATCAGTCCAACATTTAAGAAGAAACGACATTCGATCCAAGGATAATTGAAGATGATTGGAGACCGACAAATCACACCTTAGGCCGATCGATCCTCTTTCAGAACGATTGATTTGGTCTGGTTCATGCGCGTGGAATATTGGAAATTTGCCTATTCTGTCTGATTTAACTTGTTTTGTACTGGAAACGATTTTTAGGCTATTAGGACTAGGTTTTTGCCACTTTCTTAGAACACACTTGCAAAATTATTCTTAGCCCCTTTTTGTTTTCTCTCTGGAGCTTCAAGCAAGAGACTTTCATTTTATTCTGCAAAATTGGAGAAGATTTCTAAACTCTTATTCTATTTCAATTCAGTCTTTTATTATGTTTATATATATATATATATGTTTGTTTTTTTTTGTTATGTCTCAGTAGTTCCCTAATCATGTTTAGGAGTTTCTAAGAATTTTAGGAAATCAATGGATTAAGACTAAATAGGGTGTAATATAACTGTCTTCTTCATATATAGTTGTTCTTAATGATGATAGATTATTTAACTCACTAAAAATGCTTGTTAGATGCCTGAAAGAACATAGATTAGCAATTTTTTATTAGCAACGAAAGCTAATGTTAAGGCAAACTATGAACTTATCAGACTTGTTTTTAATGCATGTTTAAATCTCTAGGGTCAAATGACAAATTAGAATTCTAGGTTTCTAGACATAATAGTCAATGCCACAATAGTGGATTTGTTATACATTCGTGTTCTGTGTTCGAGAATTGATTTAAACTGTACCTCGAATAATGTTCAGATTTAGATCCCTAATTTCCTGATGAATTCCTTGAACTTGATTTTTTAAGTATATAATTTATTTTGTTTTATTGCTTATTCTGTTTAATGGCAATCACCACAATTATTTGGCTTCTTCTTAGCTTAAGTTTGATTTAGAGATTGATAGTATAACAATTTGATCTTCATGGATTTGATCCCTAGAATACTACTTCATTTTGTTGTGTAAAACTCTGTATTATCAAGTTTTTGGCGCTGTTGCCGGGGACCAATTGTGTTACCTTTTGATATATGATCAAAGTTTAGTCTAAGATTTCATTTATTTACGTTTCTATTTTTGCTTCTTTTTGTGTTTCAGTTTTATGGTCAGGAGAAGTTAAGGCTCTGAACATCTTTTGAACTTTGACAACGAGACACTTGCGAGATTGGAAAGAGAGAATCGGAGAGCTAGAGCAAATAGTTCTACTATGAGTGATCCTACTCTTCCAAAGCTTCTGGCTAACGACGGTAACCATCAGAATCAAGACGCAGAAGTTCACCAAAAAATGCTGCTATAATTAAGTAGTTAAGACACTGATCAAACAGCTGTAGAGGCAGAAAGGACATCGACAAGAACAAAATGTCCAACCTCCACAGTGTCTCACCATAGGCGGCTCGGACACGCCTCAATCATCAGTTCTACCATAACAGGTCTGCCATAGTTCCTCCTCATGTACAAAGACAACACTATAAAGTCAAGTACTAGTTGACTTGGTTGATTAAGCAATATGTTCTCCATGGGTTACAAACTGAGAACCCAATGGACCACATCGAGAACTATGAGGATATGTGCATGCCAATGAGTTCTAACAGAGTCCCTACATATTATATCAGATGAAAGTTGTTCCATGACTCTTTGGCTGATAAAGCTTCGATATTGTTTAATTTCCTTCTTGGAGGACCATTGATGGTGTGGGAAGCAATTGGAGATGCTATTCTGGATCAGTTATACACCAACTACAAGACTGCCGCGTTGAGAAACAAGATCATCACTTTTCAGCAGAATACTAGTGAGTCTTTTTGCAAGGCATGAGAGAGACATAGAGAATACCGCATAGAGTATCCACATCATGCCTATACCGATGAGCGAATCATGAATATTTTCTATGGTGGAGTCGAGTGGGAGTACAAGAACTCTCTCAATGTAGCCAACAATAGAGATTTCATGAATAAGACTCGAGATGAGACTTTAACCCTAATTGAGAATTTATATGCAAGTTCGAGCAACCATTGTCCACAATATGATCATTTTGCATGTGTAAACATTCTCATGACATAGAAGATTCATGTGTTGACTGAAAGCTAGATAAGATGATTAGGGCTAGCCAATCAAACCAGATAGGCGTGCTTATTGCAATGATATGGGAGATGTTGCCCTTGTCCAAGAGAATCCTTAAGTACCAAAGGATCAAACCCCTCATACTTGTCTTACAGTAGCACAATTATGGAGAATCCTCATGATCAATTTTACCTAACACAAGGGATGGCACATGACTCACATTTCAGGGAAAGTCGTTCGTGCAAAACCAGTGCGTCGTAAAAAATGAGAGGCATAAGAGTTATAATCAGGACTATCAAAAGCTTTTTGTGAATAATTTGGGTGCAGGGGGAAATTATTAGAAACCTTTCGTGCAAAACTAGAATAACAATAATTTTCAGTTGCCTTTCAGACCGTTTCAACATGCAACATATCTCAATACCAAGAACCTGCGAGTTCTTCCAACAACTCTCAGGACGAGCCGAAAGCTATGATGCAACATTTTCTTCAGATTCATCATAAGGCTTCAAGTGAGAGCATGTAAAAGTTGATGGCAAGTAAAAAGATCTCAACGGTTATTATGAAGCAGTGTGTACACATGTGAAGAAGCCAAATACTCAGCTTGCTCAAACTGAGAGGCAATTAAAAAGTCTCAAGCAGCACTACTAGTGAAGAGTGAGAGGAATCCCAAGGAATCTTGTAACGTCTTTATCTCCAATAACGACCACAACAGAAAGTGGATGAGATTACTAAGATTGTTTTTGGATATGGAATGGACTATGAAAACTGGGTTTCTGAGGGTGAGATTCATAAGAAGGCTATTGTTGAAAGGGTTGAACAAGTTGTAGTAACCAGTAAAGAACACACAAAAACACCTAAAAAGACTGCTAAGAAGGCTGTTGTTGAAAGGGTTGAACAAGTTGTAGTAACCAATAAAGAACAGACAAAAACACCTAAAAAGACTGCTAAGAAGGACGCCGAGGTTGTTGCACTTTGAGTTTATGAAACACCACTGTCCACAGTATGATCGTTTTGCATGTGTCAACAATCATATGACATATAAGATTCATGTGTTGACTGAAAAGCTATACATGTTAATCAAGGCTAGCCAAAAAAATTAGAGAGACATACATCAATGCAATGATATGGGGATGTTGCCTTTGCCTAAAAAAAATTCAGAATTACCGGATGATAAGAGGGAAGTTAATTATGTGTATTGGAAAAACAGAGGATCAAACCCTTCGACTTGTCATAGAGGAACACAATCATGGAGAATTCTCAGGATCAATTTTACCCAACATAAGGGATAACATATGACTCACAGTTTCAGGGAAAGTCGTTCATGCGAAACCAGGGCGTCGTACAAAATTTGGGGCAAAAGAGTTACAATTAGAACAATCAAAAGACTTTTGTGTATAATTCGGGTGCTAGCCAAAATTATCATAAACCTTTCATGCAAAACTTGGGCAACAATAATTTACAGCCTCGTTTCAGATTATTTCAGCATGTAGAACAACCTTAATAAAAAGAACTTGTGAGTTCTTCTAACAAATCTTAGGATGAGCTCAAAGCTATGATGCAAGAACTTCTTCAAAATCAGCATAAGGCTTTAAGTGAGAGCAATGTAAAAGTTGATGGCATGTACAAAGATCTCAACGGTAAGTAGGAAGCAGTGTGCACACATGTGATGAAGTTGAATACTCAGATTTCTCAAACTGCAGAGGCAATTAAAAGCCCTCAAGGATCACTACTAGGGAAGAATGAGAGGAATCCCAAGGAATCTTGCAACATCATTATCTCCAATGACGACCACAACAAAGATTGCTAAGTTTGCTTTTTGGATATGGAATAGGTTGTTGCACTAGGTTGGTGAGGGTGAGATTTATGAAAACATGTTGTAATAACCAACAGAGAACAAACGAAAATGCCTAAAGAGACATCTAAGAATGACGACGAGGTTGTTGCTCTTCGAATTTATGAAACACCATTTCCTTTCCCAAAAAGTGTGTACACCAAAGCACATAAGAAGTTTCTTTTCAAGGTACAGACGTATATGAAAAAGATCAGAGTACCATTGCAAAAAGTGGATAGCTTGTCTCAAGTTCAAACACATGTGGACTTCATCAAAGTAGTTTTTGATAACTGAGAAAAAATCAAGAAGATCCTCTAATTACATGGTTAACTGAGCATGACACCGACTGAGCTGAAAACACTCACTAAGATGGGATATCAAAGTGAGTTTACCATTCCATGTACTCTTGGGGAACTTGATTTTGATGATGCTCCGTATGATTATGGTGCAAGTGTGAATGTTGAGATAGTAAAAAAGCTGGGAGTTAGGCATATGCAAGATCACTATACCTCCATTTCATTCGGAGATGCCTCTACAAAATACCCACTTGGAAAATTGTTAAAGTACCGGCTTATTGTAAAAAATGGTTAAGACTTGACATATTTTATAGTGGTAGATATGGCACGAGATGGTACAGTTCATAAACTCTTGGGAATATCGTTTTTGAACACTTTTAGGGTAAATATTGATTTCCTTAACAAGAGAATGATCCTTGAGAAGGTTGACAGAAGGGTCTCATACCGTAAGATTCTCAGTGTAAGTTTATTTGGTATGATCAATTCAACAAAGCAGTGACTTGGCGTCCTCGAGCTTCGATAAGTTGTTTGGATATGAATCATATGAGGAAGATAATCTTTGCTGGGAGCTTGCAGATGACTTTATGGATCATGATGATGCTCTAGATTTAGGACTTCCAAAAAACGTATCCTTGATCGAGAGTTAGTCACTAATATGCGACTGCTCTTATTCACTTCTTGTTCTAAGCTTTTTCTAGGTAATTTTAAATAAGGATGGTCAAGACCTTTCATTGTTAAGGAGCTTAAGCATTGTGGAGCTGTTGTGTTGCTGGACACTGTAGAGATCGAGTTTGTGGAGGATTCTCCACAACTGAAGCTGTATCTTGCGAACACTAGCTTCATTGAGGGAGACACAATTCCTCTCGAGGATCATATCACCATTTGAAAGGAGATTGAGTCAAGATAATGACTTTATACAAGCGATGAATGGGAGACAACCCACTTGTAGGTTTTCATGTTTTTTTTGGATTTTTCAGTTCATATTTTTCTTTGTTTTTGTTTTATTCCTTCAAGGTATGAGAATATGGTCAAGAGGCTGAGATTGATTGATCCACTTCATGATGATCGATATGTGAGATCATACAAATTTGCTTATGATTGGGAGACCAAACTTGTGGACAAGATTGATCATCAACTTCAAGAAGCAAGGATCAATCAGTCATGTTTTAGACCAATCGATCTGAATAACCATACAACATAGCGTACGATTTGAAGAACGAACACAAATCGAAGATTGATCGATCTTAAGAGGGTAAAACATGTAAAAGAATCGAGATCGATCGATCCAATTGGAAACCAATCAATCTGCGACCCATGTAAGTCTTTTGATTTGAAAACCGGCTAAATTAATTCAAATTTAACCGGAAAACAACTTTTAAAAGACTTGTTCACTCATTTTGGATGAAAAGACTCGATTTTCACATTTTTTCCTCTCAAAATCGCAAATATTGAAGAACTTTATCTCAAACTTCATACATAACTTCTTTGATTTTTCACGTTTTCGATTGATTCTTGAGCCTAATCTACTCAGATTCTCTCCTCTTTCTGATTATCCTAGTCCCACTTTCGATCTAGAAAGCTATGATTCTATTTCTCCACTTTTTTCTTCTGCAAAAAATATAGCTTTTGGGAAACTCTAATTTACGCAATGTGCTTAATTTTTGATGCTTAAGTCATCTTATTATGCCATTTTTTCTGTTGTGTGTGTGATATGGAATACCCAATTTTGAATGATTTTTGTACTAGAATCGAATTCTAGAGTTTAAAGAGAATATTAGGAATTACCAGAATCTCGGTTTAGTACTTGTATTTAGGACAATTGATTGATGCATTGATGGATTTTTAATGTGTGGATACTAAGTTTCACTTGAGATCATCACATGGAAATTGTCCTAAAACCAAAATTTTTGATCTTTCTTGTTTTAGAAACTCGATTTATGCCTTTGGACGTTCTTGTTTGTCTTATTTAGGCTATACCTCGTGAACATTGTCAGGAAATTGTCACAAAAGATAAAGAGAGCTTCCACAAAGGAAAAAGGAAAACAACAAACTTCACAATCTGGGACTACGAATGAGGTTGATCCAACAACTTGTGCACCAGGGCCACATCCTCAAGCTACTTCATTATAAAATACTGAAAGGTTCCCAAAGGGACTTGCTAGCATCAAGAATGATTTTGCATACCACGGGAGACAAAAGGGAGATGGCTTGACTGCTTATCACTACATTTTCTATGATCAGCTTCTACAAAACAAGATAATGCCGACCAAATTCATACGCACAACTACTAAGGAGACTTATGATATTGGATGATGTGGACGGTATGCTGAATATGATCGGTTTGTGTACTTTTGACCATTAGAGCTATCTGTTATACCCCAAGCTGGTCCATCAGTTTCTCGCTTCCTATGAGCTCTCTGTGAGTGCTGACCCACATGGTACACTAGGAGAGGATACACTCACGTGCCTTTCCAGTGGCATCCTGTATGAGATTTTGATATCAGAGCTATGTGATCTATATAGCTTTGACAAAGATGCCACCGAGAATAAACCTTAAGCAGATTCACGCTCGAATTATGAGTTATGGCATATCATCGCTGAGGGAGGATATGAGGCACATTTAGCCAAGATGACTCATATCAAGAGCCTACAGTCCAGATGGTATGGAATATTATGGAGTCGACAATTTCTGGCTAAAAGGAGTTTGGGTGCTTACTAAGTCTAAGCTTATGATGGTACATGCGATTGTTCAAGATTTTTATGGATATGCTCCTCAGCTCCAACATCATATTAAATGGGGATTTTTGTAGAAATGCTTACTACTCGCCGTTTTAGGGGTGTACCTGACACACCTGTAAAAGAGACATTTGGGAGTCTTCTCATTCCTATATTCATGCACCATGTGATTGACCTTAGCAGCACATATAAAGTTGAGAAGATCCAATTGATGAGTGAGCAATACATCATCAACCGCAAGTACATGAATGCCAAGCTTAAACGAAAATATTATGACCGCAATGGAGACCCTTACTTTATAACCCTTCCTTATCACACATCACTCCTGTCACATGGCAGTTCAATGTTGAGTTCTTACCTCACATTACACATCATGAGACTGTTGTACGTGACATTTTCCGAGCTAGCTCTTCACAACTATCCACATCCCATAGAGAGGATGATTCGACGCTTACACACTTTACTAAGCAGATACCAGCACAGACTCACACCGTGATGGATCATATCATTCATAAGTACTCGACTAAATATGATCTCCCTCAATTTTATAATGATTTTTCTGACATGGAGTAAAGTAGGTGAGTGCATGAGACTGAGAGCACGAAGCACTCTATGATGCAGCGAATTTGGGAGGCACTGAGGAAGATCAAGATACCAACATCTTTGTGCCTTGTAGATCCTTTAGAGACTACCTGAGCTGACACGAACACCTAAAGTGTTGATGATGGACTCATTGTTGCTGGACACAGGAGCACTACAACAGATGATGAGGACGACGACGAGAGCATTGACCACCGCCTGTTACATTGTCGTTGAGCACCAAATCATTGAGAACGTATCAGTTTGCAAGACCATTAAATATTTTCTTTTACGAGTTACTTATCCTATTTTTATTGTGTTTTTCTTATTTTATTTTGCATAAGTCGTGCTTCTTTCTAGCTTATTCTCGCACTGAAATGATGTGAAGTAAGTGTAAGGGAGGACACTTGATATGACTAACACCACTTCTTTTTTTGTCTTACTTTTTGAATCATTTTGATGTTTTGTTGTGTCAACTTCTATATTATTGAGTCAAAATCACTATAGGGAATTATGACTTTTCGAGGAATGATCATACTTTTAGAAACTTAAGTGACAATTGTTTCAAGCTTGAGAGAGATCTGTAACTGTTGGAAAACCTAGAGATCATGTAATTTCACAACGTTACCCATATCATTCGGGGTATTCGAAAGATCTCATGCTGACTTTACACCTAAAATGACTTAATATTCTTGTCAAGGAGCTTGGTATGCATTAGATCAAGTTTTTCCTTCAGTCTTAAAAAGATTTATCTGTGTGAGTATGGTTTCCTTTTCCCAACCTATCAAAGTACAATATGCTAAAAATATGATGTAAGGAACATAATGAGGAAAGCAAAAGATGAGATGGCTTTCTTTGAAGTGAAGGGGTAGGAAAATTTCCAATGACCCCATTATTGCACTTTTTGAAGAAATGATCACGTAAAGGTGGAAGCAAAGTTAGGAGGCTTAGGAATAATTTCCATTTTAGCCACTCTTTGCCTACATTTATGAATTACCAAAGAAGAAACGATAGAAAAAATAAAATGATACCATAAGTAAGTAGGGAAAAATAGGTTGCACAACCGATAGAAAATATATAAAGTAATACCCTAGGTAAGTTGGAAAAATTGACTACAAAGTTAAAGAAAAGAGAGGAAATGAACCATAAGGAAGATAGTCTATGCAATCAGGTTGTGACTGAAGAAGAATCCATGTGTCCTTCAGTCGATACTCCCTTGATGAGACCGCACTTAGATAACTTAAGTGGTCAATATAGTGAATTCGGATTTCTCGCCTGAATTATTGAGTTTGTTTGGGACAAAGGTAAAATTTTGAAAGTACAAGATGATCTCGATTCTGACTGATATGTCTTCATGTGGTTTACAAAAGAGATTGTTTTTATGGTATTTTTTTGGAAAAAATGAGCTCCATATTCTTTGATGTATTGCATTTTTAACATGTTTTATCTCTTGTTTTCTATGGGTTTTCGAGTTTTGTAGTGTTTTTTAGCTCAAAAACTAGCTAGGATGAATTTGAGCACTCAAAGCATGAAACAAGGTAAAAAAAAATCAACATTGGTGAATTTTACGAGCTCTGGCCAATTGGTCTCCGTCTGGACCGATGAAACCTATTATGACAAGAAGATACGTACAATCGATGGATCGACCAATTTCCTATTGAGGTTGTTCTGACTAGAGGACCAATAGATCCGCCTTTAGACGGATCGGTCCAGCATTTAAAAGGAAAAACTTAACCATGGATAAACCAAGATGACTGAAGACCAACCAATCTCACCTTAAGCTGATTGATCTGGTCTGGTTCCTGCACATAAAAAAATTGGAAACTTGCTTATTCTGTTCGGTTTAACTTGATTTGTACCAGAAATAATTTTCAGTCTATTAAGACTAGGTTTTCGCCACTTACACAATTATTTGTATATGCAATTTTTTTACCCACTTTTTGCTTTCTTTATGGAGCTTCAAACAAGAGATTTTCATTGTATTATGCAAATTTGGAGAAGATTTCTAAACTCCGATTCTATTTCAATTCAATATTTCATTTTGTTTATCTATTCCATTTTGTTTGTTCTTTTTACTATGTATGAAGAGTTCCCCAATAATGTTTTGGGGTTTCCAGGGATTCTTAGGAATCAATGGATTATGGCTAAATATGGTGTACTCTTACTGTGTTCTTCATCTATACTGTTATGTAGGTTTATTATGTAGGTGTAATCGTACATAACAATATAGATGAAGAACACAGTAAGATTACACCATATTTAGCCTTAATCCACTGATTTCTAAAAATCCCTGGAAACCCCAAAACATTATTGGGGAACTACTTATAAATATGGTGTAATCGTACTGTTATGTAGGTTTTTTATGTACTATTATGTAGCCTTTTCAATTACTGTTATGTAGGTTTGTTATGTACTATAATGTAGGCTTTTTAATTACCGTTATGTTGGTTTATTATGTAATGTTATGTAGGTTTTCTTAGATACCTAGGTATCATGTAATGACCATTTTACCTCCGTCATTTAACCTCCAGCTATTAGCTGCATTTAATGGTATCACCGTCAACAACCTATATGTTTCATAAACCTTTATGGTATCGCTGATAACAGCCTCATATTTTCCATCATCTTCATCGTCAGATGTTATAATTTTTAGATGGATCAAGTGGAAGTAATTTGTGGAAGATGGATGCATGAGGAAGATTGATGGTTCTTTCATGTTAATAAATTGTTTGGGAGCAAATTCATACAAATTCAGGCATGAAAAAATTTGGCGGAGTTAGTTTCATAGGTATACAAGCAATTTCAGATGATTGAACGTTTATATGATGTCACTCTAAGCTATATGAGGCCGACTGAGGAAACAAGACTGCTTTCTGAAGATATTCCACGTGTTTACTTATTTGATATTTAATTAATACGAATCTTTGTGGAGAAGTCAAGGAGGTATAAAATGCATCTTTGTGTTGAGTTTTATGAAAGATCGGATGTAGAATCTGAAGAAGAGGTAGTTCGTGATGAAAGTCTTCATGAGTCTTTAGCTGTGCAGTGTAGTAGGTGATGAACATCATCTACAAGATGATGAAGATGATGAATACATAATAAACATGTTTGACTACTGTGATGATCATGATGGTGCCAACTCTAGAGATGAAGAGTACACTCGTAGTGAAGAGAACCTTAGCAGTTCCTCTAAGCAAAAAGAGTTAATTTCTAGTGATGATTTTGTGGGTTTAGGATTGAGTGATGTAGACTTAGCCATTGAGCAATGTTATCCAACAAAGGAAGAGTTGGAGACAAGGTTGAAGATTCTTTCTGTAACCCATTGTTTTAATTTTGACGTTATAGTATCAACGCAATTCTTGTTACGCATGAAGTGTTGGGTTCCTGGATGCCAATGGTATCTTAGAGGAGCATCAATTGACATTAGCTCGTGTGCCTACGTTAAGAATTATGTGGGACAACACACTTGTTTCATGATAGAGCGGTCATGTCATGTAAGACAAGCTAGTTCACATATTCTAGCTCGCCTTTATATTGATTTTGTGGTGGTGTAGGATCGTCTGTTCCGCCCCTTCATGTCTCTGAGTGTCTAAATAAATGCTATGCAGTTAAGGTCAGTGGTCAAATGTATATTGTGTGGAAATATTTTGTAGGTTTATTTGTTGAAGTTATGCAAGTTCGTTGTCTGTATTGTAGGTTTGTTGGTACCTTCGTTGCTTTGTTGTCTTTGATGTAGGTTTGTTGTCTTTTATCTAGATTTATTTTCTCTGATGTAGGTTTGTCGTCTTTGATATAGGTTTGATGTCACTGTCATAGGTTTGTTGTCTTTGCATTAAGTTTGTTGTCTTTGATGTAGGTCTCTTTTCTTTTATGTAGGTTTCTTGTCTTTGATATATGTTTATTTTATTTGATGTAGGTTTGTTTTCTTTAATGTAGGTTTAATGTTTTATTTTTGGTGTAGATGAAATAGTGGAAGGCACACCGTGTCCTAAAGGAATCACGACAACTGGTTAGAAGGTCTTCAGAGAGCAGTTATGAACAACTTCTTGTGTATTTATTCTTGATAAGAAGAGTGAATCCCGACACACTTATTAAGCTTGGAGTTGATCAAGACAACAAATTCAAGTTTCTCTTAGTTACGTTGGATGCGAGCATACAAAGATTTTCATTTATGCGGAAGGTTGTTGTCGTTGATGGTATATTTTTGCAAGGTTAATATGAAAGTACTTTACACATCGTCACAATGCAAAACGGAAATTTCAATATATTTCCAATTGCATTTAGGGTAGTTGACACTGATAATGATGAATCTTGAGAATGGTTTTTTAGATAAATTAACCGTGTTATACAAGATGATGAAGCAAAAATTTCAGATAGGCATAGGTCAATAGGCAATGCAATAAAGAAAGTATACTCACTTGCTGGTAGGTGTATATGCACCTACCATTTGCCTATGAATATCTTGTTGAAGTTTAGGGGGTGAGTCTTTCAAACAATTTAAAAGAGCGGCAACTGTGTATATGTTGCAAAATTTGAATGACCTTATTTGAAAAAATTCAAGAACTTAATCCTCTCATCATGCTTATTTACTTAGTGTTGTTCGGTTGTTGATTCGTGTACATTTCTCCGGTAATAGGTACAATATCACCACAACAAACACATATGAATCAATCAATCATACCTTGAGTGAAGCAAGGACTGTTCCAATTGTGCAACTAATTGATGCAATAAGGTCCATGTTAACACGGTGCTTCGTAGATAAGAGAAAAAAGCAAGTTTAGTGACAACATCTCTTTTTTTTTGGTGTTGAGAAAGTATTAAAGGTATATTGCCTATGTAGGTTTATTTATTACCTATGTAGGTTTATGTATTATCAATGTAGGTTTAAGTATTAACATTGTAGGTTTATGTATTATCAATGTAGGTTTAAGTATTAACGTTGTAGGTTTAATTATTGACGTTGTAGGTTTATGTCATTTGTTTTCCCTCTTTTGTAGGGAAGAGTTTAGGAAGTCAAATTGTACATAGTACAACAAATAGATGAACGTAGGCACATGTGACAAACCACACCTCATTTAATGTGGTCAATTTGACAGAGAGAAAACGTTCATGGAAGAGGTACGACATAGAGAAAATTCCTTGTGTCCATGCCCTAGCTGCCGCCGAAAGTTGTAGTCTTTAAATTGTGTCTCTCACTCATTGATATTACCACACAAAAAATTTGTACGATGTCTATGCAAAGTGTATCAATCCTCGAGATGCTGCCACACATGTTCCTGAGGAGGTGACTAACAAGGTTTGTAAGTCTCATCAATTAGAAAACAAGCAAGCAGACCAAAAAACTCAAGAATAAAGGGTGTCCTAGAGGTTATAGTTGAGTGTAAACGGCCAAGGAAGACGTACACTTGTACAAAATATTCTCAAATTGGCCATATTACGCGTACTTGCCCATCGCAGACTTGACCTGTTGATTACATAGTGTGCCATAAATACTTAGATTATCTAGGTTTTACTACTGTTATGTAGGTTTGTAATGTACAGTTATGTATGTTTTTACATACTGTTATGTAGGTTTGTTTTGTATTGCTATGTAGGTTTTCACGTACTGTAATGTAGGTTTTTACGTACGTTTATGTAGGTTTTTACATACTATCATGTAGGTATGTAATGTACTATTGTGTAGGTTTTTATTATGTAGGTTTGTATTGTATTGTTATGTAGGTTTTTCATGTACTGTTATGTAGGTTTGCAATGTAATGTTATGTACGTTTTGAAGGTTTGCTCAGATACCTACATATCATGTTATGTCTACATTGTGCATTCTGAAATCTACATTTTGTATTGTCAAACTTACATCCTACATACAAGTTAGAATAAGATACAAAAGGTATGTTGTTAATCCTATGAAAGTAGGATTGAAGTTTACAAAATAATACATTAAACCTACATCAACGTATCTGATTAAAACCTACATGCGAACAAACCTCGAGATATTAAAAACTTACTTAACTCAATGTTGACTATCGAAGATCCACATACCCTTATTTTCTATCTTTCCTCGAGAATTGATATCAAATATGATAACGTCACAATCCGCGGGAAGCTTATCTAAGGCCTCAACTACATACTTCATCTGGAGGAATGGAATGATGTTCT
The DNA here is from genome assembly GCA_023374145.1 of Lepidium sativum. NCBI lineage: Eukaryota > Viridiplantae > Streptophyta > Magnoliopsida > Brassicales > Brassicaceae > Lepidium > Lepidium sativum. The sequence continues at coordinate 13,686 of JAKUCM010004623.1, read as the reverse complement.
CGCTTAAACCCTCGAAAGAGACATATTGGGCCAAGCATTCAACAAACTTGAGTACAAAAATCCCACAATCCACACTGCTACTATGTTCCAGAACTCCTTTCATCCTTGTCATCTTGTACGTCGTACTAGTAATCTTCTTTTTTTGTTTCGCCGTTGCAATTTGTTTCACCAAGAGTGGGATCATCTGTGCAAAGGATTTTCATTGGCCCAAAACCATATGGTGCGACATTACGGACATGTAGGAATCAAATATTCTGATCTTACACTCTACCAAGTTCACCTCCAACGCTAGCCAATGAGCTCCCCCAATGTTGTGCACAATGTACACCCTATCCATATCTGAAAGCCATTTCCTTCCACTAGTATACATACCATCATTTCCTTGGTAAAGGTCTACATACTCTGCCCCAAACCTATAATTCTTGCCCTTGTTGTGAAGGACGTCGTTTGTGTATTCGAAAGCCCACATTGTTGAAAACTTTGGATCAACAAAAGCGATACAAAGACGTATAAATGGCGTAATTTTCTAGTAATGTCTTGTATGAAACATCACCATAATAGCGGACATATGCTGCAAACAAGGAAACAAAACACAAACCCACATGTAATACAAAAAACCTACAAACATAACACAAAACCAACATGTAATACACAAAACCTACATAACATAACACAAACTTACATGTAATACACAAAACTTACATAGCAAAACACAAACCTACATGTAATACACAAAACCTACATAACATAACGCAAACCTACATAACAGAACACAAAATCGACATGACATAAAAAATGTACCTACATAGTCAACCAGCCAAATCGAGTATCAGTTGGTGGCCACTCTTGCTTACATGTCAGCAGCCGAACGTAGAAATCACAGTTTTTACGTGGACCGTCACCATACCTAAAAAACCTTACATGTTATGCAACACCTAAGCCAATAATTATTTATGTTGCCTATGAAGAGGACTTAGAAATCACTCGTTACGTATTCAACAAGTCTCGTTAGTTGGCTTGTCTCATAATCACCAAATGGATCATATATAGTGATTGAGTGGTTGGCTCTTTGCACAATACGACTCATAATTGAACATCCTTTGAAGGGCGGAATATGTAGGAAAAGAAGAAAGAATCATAAGTAGGTCTACAAACCTACATAATGGTAATAAAACCTATATAACGGTAGTAAAACCTACAGAACAGTATTTTACCTACATTACTAATAAATCCACAAACCTACATGACGGTAGTAAAACCTACATTACTAATCAATCCACAAACCTACATAACAGTAGTAAAACCTATATAACAGTAGTAAAACCTACATTATTTATCAATCCACAAGCCTATATAAATTAGTAAACCTACATAACATATAGTTTTATAACTTGAGAAGCAGCCAGCTTGATTTTTCTGCTCTCTCGCTGAACATGCATTACAGAAAAAGCCTTTTGGTTGTCGGAGGCCTTTGTTGATTGTTCCTCCTCGAGCCTTTTTCCATCCTCAACCAATCATCATCATAAGGTAAAGTCATATAAATGATTTGATCATCTAGAAGACTTTTGTAGCGAATTAGATCACTACATGTTTGTTCTTCTCCACCAGATTGCACAACCTTAGTTATTGGACTCTTTGGGTCCGAAGTTTCTTCTGTAACCACCTTCCACAATTTTGCATTCTGAAGGAAGGAATAAATTTTCTTAAGCGTATAAACTCTTCACAAAACATACATAACACATTACAAAAAACCTTCAAAACAATATACACCAAACATGACAACTTCATGTTGTTTTACTAGTAACTACACCATATAATCAATAAACCTACACCACATAAGATAAAATATACAAAACACTTAACATTAAATCTCCAGGTTACGTCCCCTAAAAAAAGAGAAATATGTACTCGAAATTTGTCAATTTCTTTGCCAATGTCCTCTTCCATCTCGTGGTCATCACCGTCTTTGAGTGGGGAGCCCTCTTTTTCACCTATAGGGGCACAACTCTCGCTACCCTGTTCGACCCCCTAATCAACGGGAGGTGACTCTCAAGACTGCACATTTTGGTTTTCATCTCCGAAAACCTATTGTTCAACCCCACTATCTCGCTTTTCAAGCTTGTAAATTTGTCATCATTCTTCTTCTTAGCCTCCTCAAACTTTGACATCAATCCCTCCAACAACGACTTTATGGCCAACTACTCCTTTTGTATGGAAGACTACGTTTTATCTCTAATCTTCTCTTTCACGAAGGACATCAAGGAGATGTCCATGGTTTCTGTCCTCTCCTTTTCATTGTATGGTGGTGACTTTTTCTTCTGAAGCGAAACTTGCGCTTCCACTATAACCACTCCCTATACAAAGAGATAATACAATATCAGAAACCTACAACATAACTTCCCACAAACCTACATGTCCTACAACAAATATACATAACGTAGTAGAAACCTACATAACCTCATTACTCAACCTACATCAATAACATTACAAAACCTATATAAGGAACATATTTGAAACTATTGTCAAGAACATGTTACCTTCATTGATTTTTTTTGGCCCTCACTGACCACCTTCTTTAACTTCCTCTTCTTTGAAATTTTTGTGTCCCAAAAGCTCTCATCCAATGCCTCTCCAACTATATCCTGAATTATATTATGGACCGCACGGTCCACGCTCCTTTCCCCTCCCAAAAAGGAGAAATTTCTTCCACCGGCTTGTGGATCATGTTCTTAACAAGATGAATCTGCAAAAAAATGTTTAATTTTGAATTATATGGAAACCCACAAACAATACTTTTAAACCTACATAAGATGTACAAAACCTACATCTTATAAACCTACATATCTTTCCGTCTTCTGAGTTCTACATCTCATCCTCTAGAAAAGCATCCAGACTTCTTTTACACCCGTCTCCCAACGGAGCAGCGGTATGTCCTCACCTTCTATTTGAGAATTATAAAGCTTCCCAAGGTATTTAATGTAAGGTGTAAGTCATCCCACTATATGACGCTCCTTTGATGGATTTTATTATGGATTGGAAGGCATCCAGACCTCACAATACCTTTGAAATTTTCCACATTAAGCACCCTCTTAGCAGTTTTAAGTAGGATCTGGCTTACTCGATGCAGACCAATATACCAACATGCAAAACGAAAATGAGGCCTAACATTCTCTTTTTCTTGAATGTCCATTTCCTAAAAATAAGCGACTAAAATTTTCAAAACAAACCTACATAACATGAAACAGACCTACATAATGTGAAACAAACGTACATAACGTGAAACAAACCTACATAACATGAAACAAACCTACATAACATGAAGCAAACCTACATCACAGATATGCACAAACCTAGATCAAATTTATGCACAAACCTACATCACATATGCATAAACTTACATCAAAGATATGCACAAACCTACATAACATATAAGCACAAACCTACGTAACATATATGCATAATCCTACAGAACAATAAACCACATACCTGCATCTCTGGAGCGCCGCTGTCAGTTCGTAGTACTCTGGACCTTCAAGAATATTCGTGCATAACTCAATCCAAAACTCATCACGGGATGCATCCACATCCACTCCTTCCATGACCACACCACATGACAGACCAAGTATTTCTTCAATTTCATGAAGGGAGAACCTCATTGGACGGGTACCAACCAATACCCACCTCTTATTGATTCTTTTAACATTTGATTACAAAGCAACCAATCGACTAGCTTTGCTGCCCATGTATACTTCTTATCCGTCAATATTAGCATAACTCCAACCAAAAAATTGTCCCATATGTCGATGAAGGAATCTTCACCACGTCAAATGAAAACTCTTGCAAACCCCACGTCCACGAAAAAATATCTCTAATTTCAAGTCTTTTTCTTCAAAATTTAACGACCTTGCCTTTGTACAAAAAACTAGAAATTTTGACCTTATTTTTTTATATGAGAATATACAGGTCGTTGTCCGAGTTACGGTTCGTGATAAGAAGTTAGGGTCCGTGACGAAAAAATGGAGGAGAAGAAGAAGAGAATGACGAAGAAGATGATGGAGAAGAAAAGTTAGGGTTCGTGAGAGCCAAATTTGATTTCTATGATAGAAGAAGTTTTTCAATTTTCTATTGAATTTGTTAACTGTTTTGAATTTTTAATATTTTTTTTGTAAACAATAAAATAAAAATAAATTTAAATCTAAATGACATTCGAGTAATAAACTTAAGTAATTTCATATTTTTATTTACTATTCATAGTTGTCAAATGATTATTCTAGTAATTAACACATCTTATTAGACAATTGTAGTCATTCTTTCTAGGAAATACTACCGAAATAATAACCTAGAAGAGTGATAGATGAAAACAGTTCCTTGGGAGAATTGAGATTAGTTGATTCCCTATTTGGGGGATAAATATTAGTCTTAGCAACAACAGCCGTTGAGATAACACTAGAGAAAATCCTACTATTTCTCTCTTTCCAAATCATGTAGACATTGGCTTGAAGTAGTAGTTTGACGTGGCCCTCAGGGACCAACGAGTTTGGAGGATCATGAGTAACCCGATAGGCTAGAGACTGCCAGACTGCTCTCAAGAAAGGAAACTGGAAAAAAAGATGGTTATGAGATTCCGTGGTAGATGAACGTAGAACATACAAAGTTGAGGTAGTTACTCCCCAAAGCTGCAGTCTATCCTTAGTGTTTAATCGCCCTAATGAAGCAAGCCAATGAATAAATGAATACTGAGGGACTGCTGCAGAAAACCATACATCAATGTGCCAAGTGGCTGATGGTGATGGTGTCCAGTCCAACTGGCGACATAGCTGAAATTGTCAGAGCAAGAGGTAGAAGTCTGCTTCCACTTGTATATATCATATTCACAGTCTTCACGAGGAACATTCACAGCTGTCAGATAAACCTGTAGATTCTCTGCCTGAATAGAACGTGCATTAGGAAAGCACCACTGATCATCATCTACAACATATGAAACCTTGGCTGCCTTTGGCACTCTTAGTTCTCTCGGTCCAGCCTGTCCAAAATAATCAATGAGAGGACCCAATGGAGTCAAATCATCAAACTGAAATGAGGTTGCGCGACCATCTCTGACCCGACATTATAATAACTCCTATGTTGCGTCTTTAACCTTAAGTAACTTCCAAACTGTCCATGAGAGCTTTGGGGAGCTGGTCATTAACTAGTAACTTCTCCTGCCAAACACATTGTAAGCTAGCCACGCTATCCACATATAATTAGATTTTAAGGATAATACACTTTCTTAAGCCGGAAAACCATAACATATTCCTCTAGCTGCCGGATACCCAAACCGCCCTCCTCTTTAGGTTTACATATATCTTTCTAAGCAACTTTGCTCCATGAGCTGAGCCTGCTAATATGTCTGCATTTTAGCTTGTTTAAGACGCATTATTTAGTAAAGTTTGCACCCATATCTACATAATTGTCATCATTTTAAGGTCTTTTAGGTTTATTTTGCATACTTGGTGTCTAACATTGCATACATATGCATAAGGCTGGATTTTAGGTGCTTCCACAGCTTATCGTGGAGAATTTCGGACTACAAGAAGACCCGTGGCCGAACTGATCTGTCAAGGGGTAAAGTTCAGGATGTGAATAAGAAGATTTGACATACAAACGGGACGCTCGACCGGGACGCTCGACCACCACTTGGTCGAGTGCTCTTCATCCACCAGAAATGTTGACTTTTCCAGAGTTGACTTTCTTAGGGTTTTTTTAACTTTGGAGTATAAATACCCCCTTATGTAATTAAGGAGAGGACCCCATGTTTTTAGCCTTTCTTTAAGTGAAATAACTTTTCTCCTTTTCTCTTGTAATTCTCTCATTTGAGTCTTAGATCCTTTATGATTCTTTGCTTATTTGAATTTTTGTCTTTAAACATTGTTGTTCATCTCATCTTGATCTTTCTTTTGATGTTAATCATTTCATTTTCTGGGTTTATGCTTTTATTCATGAAGTTTGAGTAGATCCATTAGGGTTCTTGAGGAAATGGTGAGATTAGGGTAGATCTAGGGATTTCTAGGCTTACTTAGGGTTGAATATGCTTAGATCTCTTCAGTTTAAGTGAGCTTAATGCTTATTTCTCTTTGATCAATTGAAATATGAGTTTAGGTGTTTCCCACCCACAAGGTGTTTGTAAAAATACTTGAAAAAACTTAAGTTGAGATAATCCTTCCTCGCTCAAGAGATTGATTTTATAGGATGTTATTAGGCTATTCTAGGTCTGATTTTAATGCCTCTTATGCTATTGATCGTTGGTGAGAACCAAGTCTAGTTGTAGTTTAAGTTGAGTCCAACTGCATGAGAATGAATGTGATTTGTTGCAATTTCTTGCCTAGAGGTCATCTAAATAGATTGATAAGCAAGTTTGGAACCCTTAATGAAGCTTTGATCATTGATATCATTCCTCAAGAGCCCATTATCTTCCATTGTTGATTGCTTTGTTTATGCTCTGTTTTGAGATTAAAACTTTGTTTTGTGTTCTGTTTTTTTTGCTCTATTTTTACCAAGTTTATTTTGAATAGAAATCTATCCATTAATGATGATTGACTTGGAGTAGGTTGAGTTGATTGAGTTTTGATTACTAGTTGCTTACCTAGTTGGATTAACACCTTTTTGTACCACATAGATTGAACATTGTAGTAGGTTTATGAGATAGTAAAATGATGTTATCAAATTGGCGTCGTTGCCAAACGTGTTCTAGCTAGCTACAATTAGGATTATCGATTTTATGAGACAAGGTTCTAGTGTGCATTCTGGTAGTCCTGTTCTTTATATCATGTTTTGGGTTTTTGCTGTTTTGCAGGTGCACTCGACCACGACGCTTGACCACACACTGCTCGAGCGCCGTGATTTGCTCTGTCTCCAGCGCACTCGACCAGCCAGCTCGACCGCATCTACCTCGAGCAGTGTTGTTTCTCTGAGTTCCTCACCACTCGACCACAAAGATTGACCACTGCTTGGTCGCACATCACGTTTTATTGTCATATTCCATTTGTATGCAGACCAAATAAAAAAAAAGTGACAATATCCTCCCTTACTCGGACAATATACAGTGGTTACCTCGTGAATATTTGCGGGCGCAGCGGAATAGCTTGCACAAGGATCCTCAAGATCATGTTGAGATGGGAGACCAGGAACAAGCTAATGAGCAAAGGCCTCGTCCTAGTGATGTGTCTGCATTTTAGCGTATTTTAGGGGAATTATCTAGCACATTTTGCATTCACATTTGCAGTATTATTATCGTTTTAGGGCCTTTTAAGTCTATTATGCGTATTTGGTATTGGACACTGAATACATTGCATAAGGGTGGATTTTAGGTACTTCAAGAGCTTATATGGAGGATTTTGGACTACAAGAAGATCCATGGATGAATCAATCGGCCTGGAGTTGAAGTTCAGGACGTGATCTAGAAGATTCGGCATGACTTACGGACGCTCGAACAGCACGCTCGACCATCACTTGGTCGAGCGGTTTGTCGCCCACAAAAATGTTGACTTTTTTCAGAGTTGACTTTTTAGAGTTTTTTTGTAAAAGTGGAGTATAAATATCCCCTTAATGTAATTAGACCAAGACGCACGTTTTTAGCCTTCTCTTAATCAAAAAAGACTTTTCAACTTTTCTCTTGTAATTTCTCTTCTTAAAATCTTAGATCCTTATTGATCTTTTGGTTATTTAATTTTCAGTCTTTAATCATTGTTGTTCATCTCTTCCTGATCTATCTTTTGATGTTAATGATTTATATTTGTGGGTTTATGTTCTTGTTCATGAATTTTGAGTAGATCCATTAGGGTTCTTGAGGAGATTGTGAGATTAGGGTAGATCTAGGGATTTCCAGACTTATTTAGGGTTGAATAGGCCTAGATTTCTTCAGTTTAAGTGTGCTTAATGCTTAATTCTCTTTGATCAATTGAAATCTGATTGTTTGGTGTTTCCCACCCACAAGGTGTTTGTGTAAATGCTTGAAAGAACTTAAATTAAGATAACCTCTCATAGCTCAAGAGATTGATTGTCTAGGGTGTTATTAGGCTTTGTTAGGTATGTGTTTACTGCCTCTTAGGCCACCAATCGTTGGTGAGGATCAAGTCTGGTTGTGGTTTAAGGAAGGTCTCATTGCATGAAAATGAATGTGATTGATGTGATTCCTTGCCTAGAGGTCATCTAAATAGGTTGATAAACAAGTCTAGAACCCCTAGGTATGCTTTGATCATTGATCCCTAACCTCAAGAACCCATCTTCTTCCTTAATTTTCGTGTTCAGTTTGTGCTCTGTTTTGGGTCTACTATGTTTTTGCACGTTGCTCTATTTTTGCTCTGTTTTTATCCCCTCTTTTTACTCTGTTTTTGTGCTATGTTTTTACTCTGTTTTAATACTCTGTTTTAGTGCTATGTTTTTATCAAGTTCATTTACACTAAAATACTTACCTTAATCATGATTTGCTTGGATAAGGTTGAGTATATTGTATTATGATTGCTAGTTGCTTGCCCACTTAGATTGACACCTTACTGTACTGCATTGATTGAACATAACAATAAGTTTATTTGATAGTAAAACTCTGTTATCAAATTGGCAACCTATTGCCAAATGGGTCCTAGCTAGCTACAATTAGAGTTATCACTTTCCTGAGTCCAAGTTCTTGTGTGTGTTCTGATAATTCCGTTCTTTATAGCTTGTTTCTGGGTTTTGGCTGTTTTGCAGGAACGCTCGACCACGACGCTCGACCACATGCAGCTCGAGTGCCGTGATTTTCTCTGTTCCCAGAACACTCGACCATATCGCTCGATCACCTCTTGGTGGAGTGTCCATTTTTGCTGTCTAATCCCATTTGCATGCATACCAGATCCAAGGGCAGTGAAAATCTCATCCCTTACTCGGACAACATAGACCGGTTACCTTGTGAACATTTGCGGGTGTAGCGGAATAGATTGAACGAGGAGCTTCAGGATCAGGTTGAGATGGAAGACCAGGAACAAGCTACTGATCCAGGACCTCGTCCGAGGCGCCCACGACACATTGGAGCTGGTGATGTTCCCAATATTCACACTCAACGCCATGGAATTGTTCCACCTGCCATTGTCAATAACAACTTTGAGACTAAGAGTGGTATGATCTCGATGGTACAAAACAGCAAATTCCATGGCTTGCCATATGAGGATTCGCTGGATCATCTTGATGAGTTTGAGAGACTAACCAGTTTGACCAAGATTAATGGGGTTAGTGAGGATGCTTTGAAGCTGAGGCTGTTTCCTTTCTCTCTTGGAGACAAGGCTCACCTATGGGAAAAACACTTGCCATTAAATCTTGGGATGCTTGCAAACATGCTTTTCTGGGAAATTTTTTCTCAAATTCCAGAACCACGAAGCTTCGAAATTCCATCTCCGGTTTCAAGCAAACCAATTCTGAGACATTCTCTGAGGTATGGGAACGGTTCTAGATATACCAATCTCAATGCCCTCATCATGGATTCAGTAATGAGTCACTCCTTAATACTCTTTATCGGAGTGTTCTTCCCAAGATTTGCATGTTGTTGGACACAACAAGCAATGAGAACTTTATGAACAAGGATGTGGATGATGGTTGGGAACTTGTTGAGAACTTAGCCCAAGCAGATGGGCAGTATAGTGAAGACTATGATCAGACTTCTCGGGGTACAACTGATCCTGACATGGTTAGTAGGAAGGAACTCAAAGCCATACAAGACAAGCTGGATATGTTGCTTTCAGTTCATCAAAAACAGGTTCATCATGTGAGTGAGGCAGAACAGGTTGTTGAAGATGAAGATCATGTAGAGGAGGTCAGTTTTGTGCAGTATCAGGGTAACAGTTATAGGCCATACAACAGCTACAAACCCAACCCTAACCTCTCTTACAGGAACACCATTGTGGTTAATCCCAAAGATCAGGTGTATCTACCAAAACCGCATAACCAACCCCAATCCAAACCGTTTGTCCCCAAACCGCAGTATCAACAAAACCATCATCACCCTCCCACCATACCACCTGGATATGAAACCCACACCCCTACTCAACCCCAACAAACTCCTAAGGTTATGGACATTTTGCAGCAAATCCTCAAAGGCAAGACACCTACAACCTCTGAATTAACTAGGAAGTTTGCTGAGATACGCACTAAGATTGATGCTTCCCATAATGACCTCTACTGCAAATTTGAGACTCTCAATGTCCGCCTCAAGTATGTGGAGAATCAGCAAGACTCCTCATCTACTGTGAAACCCACTGGACAATTACCTGGCAAAGTTGTTCAGAACCCCAAGGAATATCACGCCAAAGCCATTACGCTCCATAATGGCCGTAAGTTACTGATCCGTGCCGAGGATGCAGATGCCACTAAGGACAATGTCATTCAGGCTGAGGAGGATAGCTTAGTTGAAGACCAGACAGAAATCAGCACGAAACTGCCCAATCTGCCAACGCTCGACCATGATGCTCGACCACCACCAGGTCGAGCGTTGCCTCCTGAACCCAAAAAGGTGAGTAACTTGTAGAAAGAACCAAAGTCGTTTGCTCCACCCCATTTCAAACCCAAACTTCCTTTTCCACAGAGATTCAAGAAAGATGTCGCAGAAAAGTGTAAGGCTCTCTTCAAAAATCAGATGAGGGATAAAGAAGTGAAGATACCAATACTTGATGCATTCATGCTAATGCCCCCTTACCAGAAGTTTAAGATGTAGTCAAAGAACGAACACAAGAAGTTAAAGGGATGGTTGTACTAACACATGAGGTCAGTGCTGTTATACAGAGGAAAGTCATACCAAAGAAGCTTGGTGATCCATGGACATTCATAATCCCATGCTCCTTAGGTCCCCTTACGTTCAGGAATTGCTAATGTGACTTAAGGGCATCGATCAGCTTGATGCCACTCTCAGTTGCCAAGCGTTTGGGGTTTGATAAGTACAAGACCTGCAAGATCTCTTTGGTCTTAGCTGATAGATCCGTAAGGATTCCACATGGCATTTTGGAAGATTTACAGGTTCAAGTTGGAGGAGTGGAAATTCCAACAGACTTTGTGGTTCTCAATATGGGAGAAGAGCCCAAAGACCCTCTGCTTTTTGGAAGACCATTTTTGGCCACTGAAGGAGCAGTGATTTATGTACCTAAAGGGGGGATTGAACTGAATTTGGGGAAGGATTTCAAAATGACTTTCAACATCAGTGATGCGATGAGGATACCAACTATTGGGGATCAGCTGTTTATAGTCCAAGAGACAGATGATCTATCTGAGCAAATATTCGAGAAATTAGTGGAAGGAGATCACCTTAGCACTGCTTTAACAAAAGAGGGTCGTGATGGGTACATTCATTTGGAAAAATAGGCTTACAAGAAGTTGGTGGACTCTTACAAGCCTTTAAAAGGGGAAGATTCATTTGAGACTGTACACTCGACCATGACGCTCGACCATCACTTGGTCGAGTATCATGATTCTGCTCCAGATTGCCCACGCTCGATCAGAACACTCGACCACATCTCGGTCGAGTGTCAAAATTTAGTAAATCCTGACGATTGGTAAGAGCTTAAATCTCCAAAAATGGACCTCAAACCACTCCCCGTACACATTTTTTGGACCTAACTCGACATCCGGTAATTGTTAATGATGCATTAAATGATGATGATGAGTTAGGAATGTTGCTTACTAAATTAAAACGGTTTAGGAAAACCTTAGGATATTCATTGTCTCACATTAGGGGAATTTGACCTGATTTGTGTACTCACATAATTCACCTTAAAAATGAATCCTACTCTAGCAGGGAGCCTCAAAGAAGGTTAAATCCAAACTTGAAAGAGGTTGTTAAGAAGAAAATTTTGAATTTGCTAGATGCTGATATTATTTATCCAATTTCAGATAGTAAATGGGTATCTCCTGTGCATTGTGAGCCCAAGAAGGGAGGAAACACTGTTGTTAGGAATGAGAATGATGATTTAATTTCCACTAGGACTGTCACATGGCATATGATATGCATTGACTTTAGGAAGTTGAATTCTGCATCTAGGAAAGATCAGTATCCTTTACCTTTCATTGATCAAATGCTAGAGAGGCTGGCTAATCACTCATATTATTGTTTCCTTGATGGATATAGTAGATTTTTCCAGATTCCTATACATCCTAATGATCAGGAAAAGACAACCTGTACTTGCCCTTATGGCACATTTGCATATAGGAGATTTACCCCCTTGCACTAAGAGTACAGGCGGACCTAGCAAGATATGAGTGATTAGCCAGCCTCTCTTACGACACATTTGCACATTTGCCCCAGATTTACCCCCTTGCACTAAGAGTACAGGCGGGGCGTCCTTCTTGACATTCGGGTATGCTGTCTTGAACATTCCATGCAGCTCAGTCAATGTCTTTGTCATGCTGTTCATATTATAGTTCAATATGAACCGATGATAACAAGACGGCAGAGACTTAAGTATGATGTCCATAACCAACTCTTGGCTAAGGGGACAGTCTAGTTTAGCCAGATTATCAATATAACCCATCATTTTCATGACATGACTACTCACAAAACAATCCTTCGATATTTTATATTCGATGAGAGATTTCACCATTTGGTATCTCTCATATCGTGCCTACTCCTGAAAAATTCCCTTCAGGCCAGTCACGATCTCGATGGACGACACCACATTCTCGTACTACACCTGCAGTTCCGAGATCATGGTCGCAAGCATCAAGCATTGCACATCTATCACATCATTGGAATGCTTATCCCAAGCATTCCTAGCTGCAACAGTGGCATTGGCAGCCGGTCTAGGAGGCAAGACTTGTTCCAAATACATAGTCTTTCTTCTCCTGCCTAAGAAAAATTCTTAGGTTACGGTACCAACTCAGGAAATTCTTTCCATTCAACTTGTCCTTCTCAAGGACAGATCGAAGGGAGAATGAGTTGTGGTTATGGTTGTTGTTATTTGACATAGCTGAAATTAAGAGAGGTAAAAAGTTTTACTTATGATGGTTTAAGTGTTGAGAAATCTTAACATATTTAAGAAAATTGACATTGTGTTCAATCAATAGTTCCTCGATTAAATACAATGATCCCAAGATCCATATTTCAGAAAAATCTGAGTGAGCTGAGCTCATCGTCCATACCTTAGTTATTTAGGTAAGCAACTTATTTGCTAGTCATATCACATATATAACTCTCAGTCATGATTACTTACTATAATATGGACATTCAAATGTCTCACATCAAATTAAGTTATATTATATTGTAATATATACTAAACCAATGTATTGATTAGAAATATAATATATCGTATCGTATAGTCAAAATTATTAGAAGAGTTATCTAAATTACCAAACCAAAAAGAATACGATTCTTTTAAAATATATATGGAAAAAAATATTTTTTTACTTAATAAATTATCCATAATCTGAATACCAATTAAAAATGACCCAACTGATAAATAATATTTTACGTAGTAAAACCTAAACTTACATATTATTTAAGAATAATCAAATTAACTAACTTATCAAAATACTGCAATTCAGTGGTCAAGAAAAAGAAACTATTTTATTACAAATGCCTCAACTTATATATAATATTACTTAGGTTTGATGTTCTAGCAAAATAATTTTTTTAAAAGGATTGGTAGACGTAGTAGCGGTTACTAATTTCAAATGCCGTTTTTTTCTTTCTCTCTC
>JAKUCM010004622.1:0-45321 GCA_023374145.1 Lepidium sativum | reverse complement strand
ATAAACATCTATTGATTCTCAACTACCCACATACCTTAAGCTAGTACCCTCTTCCGCGTTTCAGAGGAAGGAATTCTGACGAGGTAGGCTTTGTCGGTAAGAGTGGATATGGTGATATCTCGGAGCTTGCGACTCCAAATACCATTGAGAATGGCGTGAAGCGCCCCTGAACATGGAGGGTTTCCATGGAATTAGGCGATAATGAAGTTCTCCCGCCGATGACGGTTGCGGATGATTACATCATCCGGAATGTCGACACAGAGCTCACGGGAAGCGAGGGCAAATGGTTTATCTTTCTTTCCTAACTTAGTTCCAGAGGAGGAGACTAGGTGAGCCCATGCTGATTTTTGGGTAAAGGCTTCCTCCAGGGTAGGAGTCTTGCTCTTGGGGGGAGGCGTCAAAGCGATGGGCACTGTTGAGCCATTTACAGAGCTGGCTTCCGACTGGGCTTGGAATTCAGCAAAATTAACTAGGGTTACGTCGCGTTACCGCTGTGCGGAGCTCAGAAGAGGTCTTAACGCAAAGGAGGGTTTGACAGCGGGAGAACCGCCGCCTGCGGGGGAAGATGGAGAGGGGGTGGGGGAATTTGTGGGGATTTCGAGGGGGATTTAGTCTTGGCCATTGTGGCTGCCGGCGACGGAGGCCAGGGACCGACGCCGGTGAGAAGTGGGGAGGAAAAGTCGCCTTTAAAATCGCCTCTTTAGAGAGAGAAACAACTTTGCGTTAGGTTTTCAGTTCAATTGTTTTAAAATATTATTGTTTAAATACAATATAGATAGTATTGGATTTGATTTGAGAAAAATTGAACCTAAAAGTTTTTAGACGACACGTAGTTTATGACGTACGATTCGTATGATTAGAGGAAGAAACCTTGCATTGTAGTAGTTAAACAACCTGTTTGTCAAAATGTTAAAAGCATACTTTACTATATAACCAAAAACCAAACTTGCAGGAAACGGAAGCAATGGACGTAGGTATTAAATCACGAGACATTGAGTTGTCCTTTTCTTCTCCAACTAAACATAAGGGCAAGAAGTTAGAGGTAGGTGAAGTGAGCATCACAGACGTGTAAATCAGAGGTAACAATCCGTTCCTTTTCTCATTTACTATGTTTCATTATTGTAGTTTGCTCTTATGGCTTTGTGTTGTTAAGTAAGTTAATTAAATTGAATTGGTTGATTTATGGCTCTGTGTTGTTAATTAAGTAAAATAAATTGAATTGATTGATTTATTGCTATGTGTTGATTGGATTTGTGATATAAGCTGTAATTAATATTAGTAGGTATAGTTATTAATAAGACTTTAGTTTTACATTGAATGCTAAATCACAAAGGATGTGGTTTAGTATTTCTACTTGTTTTCACCTTACTCTATCATTTATATCCACATTTCTGTCTTCAAATTCTCTTTCATTCCTCAAATGCATCTCTGTTTTTCACCTTCTATCTTCCTTTCTCTTTTCATATTTTGTTCTGTATATGGATTATACAAATCCATATATCCAGTCCTCTAGCTACCAAGACCTTCTGTTTAGTCAATTATCCTTTAGCCATAACATTCAACCCAATGTTTATGAGAGGGATTCACCAAGTACTCCACTTGGTGAATCAAATGTCCATGTGTTTAGTAGTCAAATGTCTGACCTCCCAATTGAGTCTGATGATAGACGGGTAAAAAGGAAGTAGAGTCCCAAAGAAGATTTTGTTCTCATTAGTGTCTGGCTTAACACTAGCAAAGATCTGATAGTTAGTAATGAGTAGAAAGCTGAAGCATTTTGGAAGAGGATTGCAGCCTATTTTGCATTAAGTTTGAAGCTTGTTGGAGCGCAAAAGAGGGAACCAAGGCATTGTAAGCAAATGTGGGAAAAGATCAATGATGGTGTATGCAAGTTCGTGGGATGCTATGAGTCTGCCTTATCACAGAAATCTAGTGGCCAGAATGACAATGATGTCATGAAGTTGGCCCACCAGATTTACTTCAATGATCACAAGTGCAAGTTCACTTTGGAGCATGCATGGAGAGAGTTTCGACACCATTATAAATAGTGTGGAAAAGAGGGAACTGCAGTGAAGAGAAGAAAGACGGATGAAGGAACCACTCAGTCATCAACAGTCGCATCAGGTAGCCATGATGAAGAGCAGTCTCGACATGCTGGTATAAAGGCTTCTAAGGCCAAAGGTAAAAGAGTAGTGAGTAAGGCAGATGATGTGGGGCTAGAAGGACAAGTTCTACTCGAGTTTAAGTGCATGTGGGAGATAAAACAGAAACATTTAGCTATGAAGGAGAAACTTTCCAAGAACAAGTTTCTAGACAATTTGCTTGCAAAAACAGAGCCACTTTCCAAAATGGAAATGGCTTTTAAGGAGAAGCTAATTACCGACATGCTTAACTCTTGACTTACTGTGTTTTAGTTTAGTTATATGAATGTTTTAATCTAGTTATGTTCTTGATTTATGTGGCCATAATGTATGTTTTTAATCAATATGAATGTATGATTTTGTGTTGTTTATATACATCATGAACAAAATGTGGCCAGAATGTATGTTTTTAATCAATATATGAATGTACGCCAGAATGTAATCAAATTTCTTTTTGTTTCATCAAGGTGTTTACTTGGTCAACACAGGGCTCTTCAAGTCGTTCAATCAATCAGGTAATAGTATTCAAATCTTACAGTGACCATACATAGACATGAGACAAATCATTTGCAGCAGTTGTGTCCTTAATCTATTTATATTGCTAGTTATGTTGCTACTTATATTGTTCATTACAAATTGTTGAAGATTACATGAAGTTCTCTGTCATCGAATGTTGAAAAGCATGAATCCGATTCAATTTTAGTGGCTTATATCATGTACTCATTGTGATATATAGTATATGATACTTATTTAATGGTTTACATTTGGCTGGCTCAAATTGCATTTGGTATCCGATGAGATACTTGTACAAATGTTTGATACTTGTACCAATGTTTGATACTTGTATCAATGTTATTGAGTCATTTAATACTTGTATCAAAGTTTGATAATTATTTAAATTTGTAAGTAACATATTAATTTGTAGGATAATCAGTAAATTACCAAGATATTTGGTTTTGGCATCCAATTTCCGCTTTTACTTTGCATTTGATCCCTTCTACACATTGCAACTAAACTCTTCTTCACATCAATACTATATATACATGCATAAAATGTCATAAGCTTCATACTTATCTCCTATAATCTTTTCATGTCTTTAATTTAAACTTTTATTACTAAGTCATGGCATCATCTTCCCACAACAATAGTGATGACGAAGTGGATGAAAAATTTGATCAATTTTTTTTTATCAAGGTTTCGAAATCTATTCCTCAGTCAATGTGATGGAGCACTATCACTGAAAAAAAAACGAGCGTATATTGAAAGAAATCAAGAACAATGGCACATCTTCTTGTGGAATGATTATTTTCAGATAACTCGAAATACCCCACACAATATATTTTGACATCGTTTTAGAATGAACAAGCACTTGCTCATTTGTATTATTGAGCGATTCTCTAATAAAAGTCCTTTTTCCAACAAAAAGAGATGTTACAGGAAGGTTCAGCCTCTCTTCACTCCAAAAATGTACAGCAGCAATTTGAATGATGGCATATGGTTGTGTTGTTGATGCGGTTGACGAATATCTATGGCTTGGTGAGAGCACTGCGATTTCATGTTTAGAATACTTTGTTGATGGAATCATATATTTATTTGGAGATGAATACCTAAGACGACCCACATCCGAAGATCTTCAACGACTACTTGATATTGGAGAGATCCGGGGATTTCCTGGTATGATATGTAGCACCGATTATATGCATTGGGAGTGGAAGAATTACCCCACGGCTTAGAAAGGGCAATATACACGTGGATCCGGAAAACCAACAATCGTGTTGGAGGTTGTTGCTTCACAAGATCCTGTTGGATATGGCACACCTTTTTCGGCCCTCCAGGTACCTTAAACGATATTAACGTTCTTGATCGCTCACCAGTTTTTGATGATATTTTTCAAGGTCGAGCTCCAAAAGTAAATTACCTCGTCAACAGACACGAGTATCGTTTGTCATACTATCTCACAGATGGAATTTATCCTAAATGGGCAACATTAATACAATCAATTCCTATGCTGCAAGGTTCGAAAACATCACTATTTGCTACACATCAAGAAGCAACACGTAAAGATGTGGAGCGTGCTTTTGGAGTCTTGCAAGCTCGATTTGCCATTGTTAAGAATCCCACTCTCATTTGGGATAAGGTCAAAATAGAAAAAATTATGAGAGCATGTGTCATACTTCACAATATGATAGTAGAAGATGAACGAGATGGATAAACTTAATTTGATGTCTCTCAATACACAGAACTCGAAGCAAATAGAGCTTCCCATGTCGATTTGACATATTCTACTGATATGCCTTCAAATATTGGAAATATGGATGGGCATTCGCAATCGAGTCATGATCCGAACAATGCATCAACAATTACAAGCCGATTTGGTTGAACATATATGGCGAAAATTTGGCACACATCAAGACAATAACTAATCATAAAATTTTAGCATTGCTTTGTATGTTTTAAATTTGAATAATGAAATTAAGTATGTTATATATAAATTTAGTGTTTTTAAATTTAACTTTTTAAAAAATAAAAATCCCCATAAGAGTAAAAAAAAAAAACTACATTTCTAAACTTAACTATTTGCAAATGGCATGTAGCCTAGTGGCAGGGTGGTAAGTCCACTTAAGGTAGCGCATTTGCATAACCCGGGATCGAATCCCTATGCCTACATTATGTAGGAATTTGGCTATTGGGTCTGCCAATTGTGGCCCAATATAATTTGCCGTTGATAAGAGAAAAAAAAAAAAAAAAAAAACCCTTAACTATCTTAACAATTTTTTATTATTAAAAAGTCATTAAGAACTCCCCTAAAGTTCTAACCATCCATTTTAAACAAAATTTGACCCGGTTCAATTAGAAGTCGGATCATGACCCGATCTGGGTATTTCTTCAAAGAGCGAGATTTGGATAAACCCTGACATCGAAGTAAAAAAACCCCGGTCATGGCTTCGCTTCTTCTTTTTCCTCACCTTCACCACTTTGATTCTTCACATTCGATCACAGACACTAGAGAGATAGTCATTCACAAATCGGAGACCTCGAATTTCTGAAAAATCAAGGCAATTTCTCTATCCGAAAGCTTGCATTAATGGCGGCGGCATCACAAGCGGTAGCGAGCAGCGGAAACTTCCGCTAATACTAGTCGCAAGGGGAGGAAGAAGAAGCAAACCTCGACGGTAATTGAGAAAGAAATTACCGAAAAACGATACTATCGGGAGTAATTCTGAATTGAACCCGGAATTACCGGATTACGACGACGGAATTGAGTTTCCGTACGACGATCCGCCTCTTGTGTGCTGCTTTGGGGCCGTACAGAAGGAGGTTCGTTCCAGTGGTGCGAATCAACGATAATCCGATGCACCCTGACATGTACTCGCAGTGGAAGATGCTGCAGTGGGATCCGCCGGAGTTTGGGCGTGCTCCGGGAGGTCCGCCGGTCGAATGTGGCGATCTCTCACGTCCGATTAGGTGGGAGAGCAGCGTTTTATGGGGAAAGTCGGTGAAGATGATTTCGGGGAAGAGTTGGTTCTGATGATGAACCAGGAGAGAGTTCAGACGAGAGCTGTAAAATTCGATGAGAATTTAAAACTGCTTGTACTCGCGTCAAGATCAAGTTCGAGAACGGGAAAATGAAGGCAGAGACAGTGAAAGAGCCTCCTGAGGACTCGCTTCTTGCTTCAGAACTGAATTTATCTGTGCTCAAAGAGGTAAAGTTCTTTCATTATAAAGTTTATGGGGAGCAAATTGTCTTTCACTTATCTTCTTCTATAACGACATGATTGTTCAAGCTTGGTCTATGGCCAGTCTCTGTCTCGAGCATAAATCATATAGCAACTGACTGGTTTCTTTTTCGTATTTGTTATGGATCATAAACAGAACGCCTCAGCTTGCTTTTGAGCTTCTTTTTTTTCCTCCCAATGCAGGCAAGGATTTTCCATTTCAATTCAGAAGTGTTAACTCCCCTACAATGCAATCAACTCTTTTTAAGGCAATACAATGGTCCAAAAAGTTTGGAGGCCTTATTTTCTATGACTTGAATCTTCCATTGCCCACTATGGAGATCGGCGCAATGAGACTAGGAAACTGATCAAGAAAGCATGGAATGAAGCGAACATCATTGAAGTTTCACAGCAAGAGCTTGAGTTTCTACTTGATGAAGAATACTACGAGAGGAGAAGAAACTACACACCACAATACTTTGCTGAGGATTTTGAGCAGACGAAAAACCGAATGAGGACTATTACCATTACACACCTGAGGAAATCAAGCCATTGTGGCATGACAATCTGAAGCTATTGGTTGTGACTGATGGAACACTTCGGCTTCATTACTATACTCCTTCTTTTGATGGAGTTGTGGTTGGAACAGAAGATGTGCTTATTACTCCTTTCACCTGTGATAGGACAGGTTCTGGTGATGCTGTTGTTGCAGGCATAATGAGAAAGCTAACGACTTTTCCTGAGATGTTTGAGGACCAAGATGTTTTGGAGCGACAGCTCCGGTTTGCAGTCGCTGCTGGGATCATATCACAGTGGACAATTGGCGCAGTCAGAGGTTTCCCTACTCGAAAGTGCTACACAGAATTTGAAAGAACAAGTTTATGTTCCATCAATGTGGTAGAATGAAAGATCTAGACTCAACTTGTACTAAATGTTTTTGAACAACGTGTCAGATGTATACACTGATTCAAATTTGTAATCCAATGTACAATCAACTTTTGAGTTCACTGATAACAATCATGTGAAAGGATGATGAGCAGCTGTTTCCCCATAAAGTCTCTTTTCTTCTTTAACTACTCAGCTTGTACAGGGCCACAAATTTGCACTATCTGACCCTCGACTTGATCCTCCTTTCTAGTGAATCGATTCTACAAGCTGTCTGAATCTTCTTGGGTTACCTCTGTTTCCTATAGTGTACAAGAAGGCTATAAACTCGGCTCAGATTTTTCTATGTCAGGATCCACTGCAACATTCTGCAGTGTTTGACATTAGAATCTTGACTGTTTTTGATTAGTGTATCGCCGCTATCTAAAGGCACTTCTCTTCCAACTCTTTGAGTCTGTTCTTAGACTTGATTTTTTCTCGAAGCTGCTCATGGTGAGACTTGTTACAGATGCAATCAGGTTGTGGGTTTGCATAGAAATTCTCCTCTAGCCTGGGCAATGCCACCAGGCAGTCTTGCATATGCCGCTCCAATCCTATCTCTATTTAATCTCTTAACCTCGGAAGAAAACTCTTCCCAAGATATAGACACCCTCATCAAAATGATCTATCAGTCTGACAAATTCAGCCTGAGATATTAACACAGAACAGATCAGCAAAAACAAGTGAGGGAAACTACAAAATCTTGCCAAAATAAAAAGTTTTATTCATGTTCCCATACCTGTCTGGATTTATAGACTTCCTAAACCCTTCAAACCTTCTGTGTCCTTGTACAGCCTTAGCCATATTCCCATCATATGTATACACAAAGACATCGCTTTCAAGGGCCACAATGTAATCACAGCGCAGCAAGGCGGTTTTGGAACTGACTGAAAGGCTCTAACTCTTCTTCAGTCGCAAGAGTTGAATGAGAGTAGACATTTGGGTACTCTGCACGGAAAGCATCCATACTCCTGCTTCCATAGATTTCACCAGCAACTATGTATATACTTGTGGACGATGGATATCCTATTGCTTTTAGAAATATAGCTGCTTCTCGAGGGGACATTGGACATCCACCTTGAATCGTCTCTCTTGGCTATCAATCTCTTTCTCCTTCCAATGTTTGACATTGTACCTCATGATTCTCAGATCTTCAGCTTCTTCAGCTGTAAGATTGTGATTGCATCCTGTAAAGGCAAGCATATCTTTCTCATATCTGCATGATGTTCAAACACACTTTTGAGTCAAAACAGAGATTGACACATTATTTTCCTAGCTGATGCAGAAAAAGTGTGCGATTTACCTCAAATGCAGAGCGATATAAGGCTCACTGTTGTTTCTTAACCCGGCTAACCAAAACCATTCAAGGTCCTCAAGCTCCTTAGTGTACACCAGCGCCTGGTAATTAGCACGACATCTCAGTCGCTGGATAGATGGCGGCAAGCCATTGTTAGCGAGCCGCGAGTCAGTAAGCGTGAACTTTAACACCTTGTGGCGTTTCAGTAGTGGTAACCTTTCACTCCTGTAGTAACTAGCCTGCATAACAATTATGAGTTTGAGTTACTTCTCATGATGGGAAACCTTTACACCCATATATGAGGAGCAGAGATGGAACTCAGAACTTGTAGATTAGAAAGCACACACTAATATAAACATAGCACCGACCGCTTTCGACCAAGAAACAGGGCCTTGAGTAGAGGCTTCATGGCAGCGTGCTGAGGAGGTAAGTATTCGACAATGTCAACATCATATTTCAGTACATTCATGAAGTTTCTCCAGTCAAATATATCTTTTAAACGTGCTGCATATAGAAAATTTTTATCAACATTGGACTAAGTTCAATCAAGTCAATAGTGTAACAACATATAGAGAACCGACCTTGGGTCACTCCAGAAAGATTCGTGATCGAGAAGAGGAAGAACAAGAGTTGCATTCATTATCTTGGCAACAGCAACCATGTCACATATCTGCATTTTGGTCAAAACCCATAATATAGAGGTAAATCAAAACACTTAAACGCGGAGAAAGTAGAGACTGATGCCCTGTGATATACTTTGAAAGTAAACTGACCCCAGTTCTCATCTGATTTAATCCTCCATTGGCGTGTACTAAGAGATAACCATTAGTGTGGTGGTGCAATCCTAGACAAAAACATATATCAGATCCTGAAATTTCATAATTTCAAATGCACTTGAAGAAATTCTAGGCAATTCAAGATATCAACATACTCGTATTGTTCTTAGGACGCATCGCCACACATTGACGATAATTCCCGCTCTCAGGTTTCTGCCAGATTTCCGGAATCTGTGAAAAAAAGACAAAAGACATAAAATCCTTGACTAGATCCTCGAAAATGGAAGTCAAACTGAAAGTTTCTTTCGGTCCTACATTGCAGAAACAGAGGAACATAAAGAATTTAGTTAACTGTTAACCTGTAAGACCTCTGGTTATACTGATCACAGAGAACTTCTCGTACTTTAAATCTGTTACTTTAATGCATTTAAGTCAGGTTACTATTAACTCAATAAAAGATTTTACACACACAGATTAAAACCTTTTAACGCAGGAAAGACACTAAATGCTTACGAAACAAATATCAACTAGAATGTCTTGGAACTTCAAGACTCAAAATATTGCCAAAAACTAACTGACTAGAAGATTAATAACAGTTTAAGTTTTCTCAAACACTAACACGAAAAAAGTTATGGATTCTACAGAAAGTAGAGGTCAACTGAAAGTATAGGAAGTGGTGGTCCACATCAAGGCCACCCAAATTCATTAACTCAATCCAATATGAAAGAGTAATAAACTAAAATTCACAAAAACGAGGATCAAACTATACCCACCGAGATATTGGTTGCTAGAGCTGATATATATTGCACTATGATCATTCAATTATG
The DNA here is from genome assembly GCA_023374145.1 of Lepidium sativum. Taxonomy (NCBI): domain Eukaryota; kingdom Viridiplantae; phylum Streptophyta; class Magnoliopsida; order Brassicales; family Brassicaceae; genus Lepidium; species Lepidium sativum. The sequence continues at coordinate 35,643 of JAKUCM010004622.1, read as the reverse complement.
CAATCATTAGAGTTGTTCAGAGAATTCAAGTTTTACCTACCCCACTACTTCTTCGTCCCAAAAGGAGACACTAATGCAAACAGTGGAATCGAATTACACTAATTTGGCCTTGAGATTAACTATTAGATATTTGAGATAAAATGTTCAACAAAATAAAGTCTAGGTTTTGATCAGAACCCTTGAACAGCCGTTTGATTTCCTCGGGAAACAAGCAGCAGAACTAAATATCAGCACAAATAAAGAAAACAATTGCAAATTTCGAAATTCACAATCTGAAACCTCAAAATTATGTATCGAAAAGATTAAAATTTTCTCTAAACGTTAAATGTAAATAGAGAAAGCAAAAAGAACTCACGGGAAGCTTTTCGAGAACGCGCATTGGCTGCGAAGAAGCTTGGTTTTCCGCGACTTCACGTTGAGCCATGGACCAATCGTCACGAAGCGTTCTAACGACAACAAAGTCCTTCAGACGCGCGTGATCGACCACGCGCACACCACCCATGAGGTAGACCCGGAGGAATATAGATATCACCACGAGTGCCACTAGAAGACCCACGATCCGACGGCCTACGTTTCTCCCCGATCTAAACCCTTGACCCACCACAACCGTCGATCTTGCACCGCCGGAGAAAAATGGAATCCGAAATTTTCGAAGAAGGTAACGAATCGCTAAATGATCACAAAACTGGTGATAGTTATCGTGATGGTAATGAGATCCAGTAGAGGAGGAAGAGCTTTCCGAAGGTAAAGACGAGCCTAGGCCGCTCGAATCTCCTCCGTTCAAATCCGTCGACACAACGACGCTATTCGTAGCCGGTAGATTAACAGTAGTGCAGTAATCAGAGGAATTGGAGGGTCGTTCGGAGACTAAGTCCAGAGAATCGCCCACACGGCGACGGGTCGTGGGTGCAACAGGTAATGGGGTAACCGCTCCGGCGACCGACATATCGCCGCCGGTAATAAAAAAAATCAAAATCAAATTAAGGAAAGAGAGAGAGAAAGAAGAAAGAGAGAGATGGGGTTGAATTTAGGTTTGGGGGCTAGTTGACCATGTTCTGGTTTCCCTTCTCTATCGTCACCGTCACCGTGAAAATCGCCTAAGCTAAGGCGCCGATTTCTTTTTGTTGATTTATTTTGTTCGCCACTGCATATATATATTATATTTACGTGACTCTTCTAATCATTTGATTCTTTTTTATAAAGTTTTTTTTTCACCGTTTTTGTATTTTTTTACATTGTTTATTTCGGATAACTTCAAGAGTTCTTCACGTTTGTAGCACATCTTTTTATATAACTTTTTTTTTGGATGTTAGCAAAGTCTATTTGTAATTATGTTTCGGTTTACAATATTAATTAGAGGTCTTTGTATTTTATTCAGACAGTTGCAATAAGTTTTTGATCTAACTACATTATTTAACTTATATAACATCATTAATCAATTTTAACATTAAACTGCCTTTCAAAATTATTTTGGTTAAACATGATCACCAATCTAATTTTATACTCCATGTAAGACCTGTTTTTTTTGTTTTTTTGTCAACGGCAAATTATATTGGGCCACAACTGGTCGGCCCAATAGCCAAATTCCTACATAATGTAAGCGAGGATACTCGATCCCTGGTTGTGCAAATGAGCTGCCTTATGTGGACTTACCGCCTGCCAGTAGGCTAAGAACTGTTTGAAATAGTGTTTTCGAGAAAAATTTTATTTCAAATTATTTGATATTTTTAATTTTTAATGCAAAACTAATTTCATTTTTGTACTGTTTATATTTTTGCAGATTGATTTCTATTTATATTAAATATTTTTTAATTTCTGTGCAAAATTAAATAAAATTTGCAAAAATCTTAAATATCATTTACTATGAAATAAAAGAATAACAATTTCAACAACAAGAAAAAGGAATAATATGTATGAATTTAATGGGTAATATGTATTTAGAAAATCCGGATGCAAGTCCATGCTTAAATGTCAATACGTTGGCATCAAAATTTCAACATTCTTTTCTGAATTGTATAAAATAAATTTTCTTTTACGACAGATATGTAGCCATATAGGTATGGCTAAAAGTGATCAAAAGCGCAATACAAGTCAAATTCTGCGACAACAAAAAAGTACGTATAAAACTGAATATTTAAAGACAATGGCCAAACAAAATTAAACTATTTATGTACAAGAAGAAGAGATCATTGCAATCTAGTAGGTATGTGTTATATGTAAATTGGAAATAAGTTTGTATGACTTTTTCCATAGCTGTTAAGTTGTTCCTAACCTACGGAATCCGATTGACGTTGGTTTATTTGAACGATTTCGAAATAGAAGAATTTATTATAACTCCATTTTGCTTTATTTTTTTTTGTTAATATTAGATTATGATTGTCTATTCTAATAGCCACAAATCTAGATAATATAGATAATAAGACTTGATTTATGAATGTGTAAGTGCATTTATTTTTAATAGTGGTAGATGAAATATCACCTACATTTTACTTTATTTCTATTAGTTAGTTATGTCATAATATTCACTATTTTTTGTTATACGTAGAAAATAAAAAGTAAGGTTTATGTTATTTTTGTTGTGGCGATCATATATATATAGAAAGAGGAAAGATCCTTAGACCACCTCCATTAGTGTATCTAATGGGGTTCTAAAGATTTATGCAATTTTTTGCAATAAATTTAATAAAAAAATGGTTTGAAGTTATAGAACCGGTTCTTAGTTTAGGACTTTTAGAAATCTTTAGAACTCCATACATGTCATTATTTTATTGGTTTTGTAGTTTTGACTGAGAAAAATAAAAAGTCGGATTGAGCATTTAGCGAGTTATCGGAGAAATCATCGTATTTTCGTGCTTCTCTTCAATCTTCAATCTTCATATCTTCGTGCAAGCTCTTCAATCTTCGTATTTTTCGTGCTTCTCTTCCGATGGTTTTATCGATGGGAAGACGAAGCTATTTCCATTGATCGCAAACCAAAAGCTTGATACGGTACGTTTATCTCCTCAGTATCACTTCTGATGGTTTTGGTTTCTCTTTCTGATATCACTGGTTTTGGGGTTTGAAGACAGATTTATAGTAATGGAGGTAGGTATCGTTTTGTGTGGTAAGTGTTATTGTTGTACTAAACCCTAAGTCTAGAATCCTCCATTAGAAACCTAAGATTGAGTGTAGAAACCTAAGATTGAGTATCAGAAGGTGTACAATTTCGACTTGCTTGTGGAGGTATGCTTTCAAAGAGAGTTTGGAGTCAATTAAGTTTCTTTGCTCTAATATGGATTCAATTTTAGTTTAGTGGTTGCTTCGGTAGTTTGTTTCTATGAACTCGACTATTAGCTTTGAGTTTCTGTAAATTGCAGAGTAAATCCGGGTGGAAAATGAAGCCTTTTTTGGCTCTTATGTGTACAGCTCTTTTGATCTTTTGGTATAAGACCACTAATATTTAATTCGAACAAACACAGGTATCGTTGGAATTAGTTCAATCTGTTTGGTGTCTTTGGGTGTGGCGATTTGATTATTTAGTAAATTACTTAACTCATTTCTTTCTTCTATTGTTCAGATGGAAGATGCAGATTATCCTTTTGACATGGCAAAGGTAACGTTTTGATACTCGCAATCAACTTATATATTTCACTTGTTGCGTAGACTCGGTTTGATGTAAGAAGTTCACTTGTGATTGGTGTTCAAGAATCTGAAGTAGGTAACGATAAATTAAGAGGCTTACCTCATGGAATCATACACCCTAGATCGGACCTTGAGTTAAAGCCTCTCTGGTCTAGAAGTATTTTGAGGTCAAAGGTGTGAGCTTTTTGCATCAAGAATCATGGAACTATATAATTCAATATCTTTGTAGCTAGAGAGAGTTTCTGATGTTTGTTTGTGTTATTATTACACACAGGGTGTGCAAATGAGTAACCGTAACTTGTTGGCAATACCCGTAGGAATTAAGCAAAAGGGTAATGTCGACGCCATTGTAAAGAAGGTATTTCAAATTTTGCTGAGTTGATTCTCATCCCAAGCATTGGAAAAAGTGAGGTTTCCTCTTAACTTAGCTCTTATGTCTCAGATTCTTCCAGCTAATTCCACAGTAGTTCTTTTCTTGTTTGCCTTGGTTTTTAATGCATTTGATACTAATTTTAAAAATGATGTTGAAAAAACAGGAGAGTTATCATCAAAGGAGGCAATAAAAAGTGTTCTAATGTTAGCGAAGATCCTCCTTGCACAGGATACTAGTTTGGTTGGCGATAAATAATTTCTTGGAATTCTTAAGTGTTGTATATATTGATACACTTTGTTCTGTTTTTTATATTGTAGATTTGTTGAAGGAATGGCTCCAGTGTTTTTGAAAGCTGCTTGGTTGTGCACTTGGAATCTTATACAGGTTAGTCTTCACACTTGATCAGTTAATTATCTGATCATGAACTAGTTTTTCACTTAAAGGACATTTTTTTGGTTTTTGTAGAATGATTTGGTTCATGGATGGGGAATGGATATGAAACTTGGGTATTGTGCTCATGTGACTTTCTTATTCCATCAGAAATTACTATGATCATTTGGTTCTGATGATCTTTCTGCAATGTACAAACAGTTTAGTGACATAGATAAATTGTTACTCATAGTTGGTTTAAGTCATAGTGAGTCTACATTGGCTTAGTTTCTCCGTCAATGAAAGATGTACACAAATAGAAAACATAACTTGTGTAGTTGTCTGTTTGGTGTTGTACACTACATCACAGATTAATTATCTAAGATTAGAGCACTACATCTTAGATAAGCCTGAATCTGAAACTTAATAGCTTGCTTGTAGTTGTTTAATTGTCTGTTTGGTGTTGTGCTTTTAAAGCACAATAATGGTTGCTGTAATTGTATTATTGTGGTAGTTTGCTGGTAATAAGGTGACCGTACAGTTTGGTGTTAAATTTATGCCTCCTTTTGATAAAAAGACTCTCTCTCTTATTACTTGCCTTAAATATCCTCATCATTTGTACTTCAATGCTGGGCATTTTATCAGGTTTCAAGATGATGTTTTATTTGAAGCAGCCCTAAACTTCAATGCTGGGCATTTTGGTAGTGGCTTTCATGTAGCAGATTATGTCTTTTAGTAGTGGCTCTTAAGTATCATATTATGTTTTATGTCGATTTTATGTATGTTTTATGTATCATATTTTGGTATGTGTTTGATTCAATAAGCTGAGATTTTGTACAAGCTACTCTCCATGGAATTTGGCTCTAAAATCTGAAGCTAGGGTGAATCCAATTTTTAAGAACCTCATTGAAAGTTTTTACCATTGGAGCACCAATTTTTTTAAAAATTGTGGGGTTCTTAGAATAGTTATTTATAATCAAAATATTATTAAGAACCCCTTGTTAATAACCCCTTGTTGTGGATGCTCTTAGACCATCTCCAACATGGTCTCTAATGAGACTCTGGTTAGAGGTTCTTAGGATTAATTATATTTAATTAAATAAAAATTACGTTAATAAGATAAGAACCGTTTCTAAATAGAGACATTTTAGAAAAGTTAAGAACCGGAGACGTGTCAACATCTTAGTGAAAAAAAAAATTCGATGAAAAAAGAAGAAGAAGAGATGGACCGAGTCTGAATATGCAAATCACTCTCGCTCGTCTTCCTCGTTCCTTCTTTCACTTATTCTCATATTTGTTTCAGCTATTCTTCATCCAACTCCCAGCCAAAACTCGATTTTTCTTATTATTCGTAAGAAACCAAAACTCAATTTTGTGACCTCTTTCTACAATCCCAGAAGTCAAAACAAACCCTTTAAGCTCGATTTTTGGTCTTTTTGATCATCTTCAATTGGATTTCAAAATTTCAGGTAAAACAATCTGATCTTTGCTCATCTAATCACGAATATTGTCAACTATTTTTCCTGTAGAGTATACTCAATCGAGAATTCATTCAACTGTTGGATTGATTTAATTTTTCTATAGTTACCTTCAAATGTTATTATCGATTCACGAGTTAATTTGTATATGTTTTTATCACTATGAAGCTGAGATGGGTTCTGAAGGACCAAAAGCGATTACGAATGTCATATTCAGCTCATATTGATCTCAATATCAAGTTTCAGTCCCATCGGAGCAGGTATAATTTTGATCCCTTACAAATGTGCCTCTGTCTACCTATACTGCCAGTAATTAATGTTGAAGTCGTATGTTAGAATAGTTGTATCATATGTTTAATTCATTGATGTATTCAGAGATTGCACAAATCCATACCTTCCAGTGAATCACACAACAATGGATGGGTCTATGCAGGTATCATCTTCTTCCTTTGCTATTTGGATTTTGATTTTATGCTTGATCACAAGCCATGATTACAAAAAATTTTAAGAACCCTATGTGGAGTTCTACCATTGGAACCCCACAAAATTTAATAACTTCACTAGAGGTTTTTAATCTATTATTTGCATTAAAAATAATTTAAGAACTTCATTAGAAGTTCTTATGGATGGAGATGATCTTAGACCATGTGCAATGGAGAGACCCTCAAGGGTCTCTTAAAAAAAAAGAAAAAAATAAAAATAAAAATAAAAGCGGAGCCAATACGGGTTCGCCACGTCTCTTGCATTCCTTATTTAAGAGACGGGTTTGCCGTATTGGTTCCGTTTTTTTTTTTTTTAAGAGACTCTTGAAAGTCTCACCATTAATCATGTTCTTAGGTGTTGAGTGGAAAGATCTGGGGCGGGACCCATGTGGTGATGAAGAACGTACAGCCCAATGCATACACATAAGCTCACTTTACTTTTTGCAGCTTGGAGGAGGATCTGTGTTTGAAGGCAACCTCCATTTTGATATTCCTATTGCTATTGTCTTAAGTAATCTCCAAATTATCGACTAACTATACTAAATTTTGTTCTCTGGATTCTAACTTTTTGTTTATTCGATCCAAGGTTGTGCTTTTGTTGATTTGTTTCCTTGCTATAGGTGTCCGTAAGTGATAGGGAATAAACTCATGTTGTCTATCATTTGTTTAATTATCAATTATACCCAAGATACCGTTTTAATTATACATATCTTGTCAATTATTTTTTATTTACTTTTGACCTTTTATGATGATATTTATGTACTGTGTATAAAAAATTGTATGGCCTATTGCAGAAAATCCTAGATAACTTGGTTTAGTTGGTTGATGATTAGTTAATTTTTTGGCAGAGTCAAATCTTTTCTACTACAATACATTTTTGACCATAAACCTTAACAAGAAAATCAGGATTTTTATGAATATCATAATTAATATATATATATGAGCTTTTTTCCTTCTTATCACACACAAATTATCTTGCAAAACAACAAGAAAAAAATAAAGATACACAAACGAACAAGATCAAAATCTTCCGGAGATAATACAGCGAGAAAATACAGAGCCGGAGACAAACCCAAAACCGGGGGACACAACCAAAAAGCTGAAGTTTCTAAACACAAACTACACTTGTCACAAAATTGTTGGTATTCACATCATCGAAAATAACTTGAGATCAAAATAGTGAAGATGTTGACAATACCTAGCACGATCATCTGATCTTCGTGTCCTTGCTTGAAACAGATAGTCTTCGAAAAATATAAGTTTGGAATTAGTAATTGATAATACCCTTTTGATTTTTGATTGTGATGAAGAAAGGGAAGAGGTCAGAGAGGAAGTACTGAAATACTCTGTTGGAGAAAGAGTATTTGAAACAAGCTTGAAATTCCCATATTGAGCTTCAATATCCGAGCTAGGTTCGATGTGGTGTTGTTGTCCTCCTCATAAGGAACCAGCTCTGAATGAATCCGCTTTGCAACTTGGAAAACATCCTCATCATCTTTCCTCTTTGGTAATGTCTCTGTTTCAGTCTCATTGAATGGTTATGTTATTAAAAATGATAATGGTGCAGACCCAAAGAATAAAGTAGTAATGTGGCGTGGCGCTGTGTCATTTTAATTGACTGATGACAAAGAAAACCACAGTGTAAAGCATCCTAATGGTAATGTTATAATGAATAACAGGTCACACACCACACGTGCGTATAAATTCCAACGAAAGGCGGCCTTTCCTTTTTCAAAGCACGATCCGTTTTTCTTAACGCACCTGAAACCCTCCAGCTCAAGTTGCGTTTGACCTCCTCCCTTTTCTCTCTCTTCCATTTTCAATACCCTAAATCTCATCCCCTGCATCTAACATGGTAGCTCATTCCCAATCCGACCTTTCCTTGCCCAAAACTTTCGCCTGTAGTGCCTTTGCTGCTTCTGTCGCCGAGGTAATTGCTTGATTTTCTCTACTTTCCATCTTGCGATCCACATTTTGTTACTTTCTATCTCCCTTCTTTTCTCTACGCACAAATCTATGTTCAATTTCCTTACAATTCTCAAATCACCTTCGCTTCGATACAATTTATTTTATCTCTCTAGTTCAAATTAAAACATTCTGCTCGTTGTATTTGCTTTATCGCTCAGATCTCTAGCCGGATTTGAGTTCTGGTGCTTTTATTCCATCCTTTGATTATGTAAATTTATGCTTTGGATAGCATTTTGTTTAACATTGTGGGCAATTAGCGATTTCAAAACGGAATCGATTTGAGCATCGTATTTGTTATGCATCGCTTCTGTATAATGTTTTACCTTATCCTCTACAACAAAATGTATCGCCTGCTTTGCTGAACAAAATTCTGTTGTTGAGAAGAAACCCAAAGATTCATTGTGTAACATCCTCTGATAGTTTTCTGTTGCGTCATCGGTATTCACTTGTTAGACGATGTTTTTTTTTTTGTGTGGAAATTCGTATGCATTTGAACTCTGGACCAGGTTTGCACAATTCCATTGGACACTGCTAAAGTTAGGCTTCAGCTCCAAAAGTCTGCTGTTGCTGGAGATGTTACTCTGCCTAAATATCGAGGATTGTTGGGAACTGTCGGTACCATAGCAAGGGAAGAAGGGCTTCGTTCACTTTGGAAAGGTGTTGTACCTGGATTGCATCGTCAATGCCTGTTTGGAGGTCTAAGGATTGGAATGTATGAGCCGGTGGGTTACAATTATATACTAACTTTCATGCTCCACAAAACGTACTCAACTCAGTTTCTTCGTAATTACTACTCAAATCCTTAACCAATTTATCCTCCCCAGGTGAAAAACTTGTATGTCGGAAAAGACTTTGTAGGTGATGTTCCATTGACCAAGAAAATACTTGCTGGTTTGACAACAGGTGAGCATAGCTGTAGACCATCTGGTTTGAAGAAATTCCAGGATATATGTTTTCCTTTTGGTACTTCACTGGTTGGTTGTTGTTTTTGTCTAATTCTCAGGTGCGCTAGGTATCATGGTTGCAAATCCCACTGATCTTGTAAAAGTTAGACTTCAGGCTGAAGGAAAACTGGCTGCTGGTGTCCCAAAACGGTATTCGGGAGCGCTGAATGCGTATTCAACAATTGTGAGACAGGTACTTATCATCCTGCCTTGGAAGTTAAGATTATGTATAAGTTGCTTCAACTCTGCTTCATCATATCTTATTAATCTGGCTCTAATAGGAAGGAGTCCGAGCTCTTTGGACGGGTCTAGGACCTAACGTAGCAAGAAATGCAATCATCAATGCTGCTGAATTAGCAAGTTACGATCAAGTGAAACAGGTATGAAACAGATCATCTTCTTTGCCTCTATCGACTAACTAAAGGATCCTGATAATTTAAGCAAGACTAATGTATTTTTTATTTTATTTTTTTTGCTAACAGACAATCTTGAAGATTCCGGGTTTCACTGATAATGTTGTCACACACATTCTATCTGGACTGGGGGCTGGATTCTTTGCTGTCTGTATCGGCTCTCCTGTTGATGTGGTACAGTATCTACACATGACATTGAACTTCGAGTTTATTCACGACATTTCCTGATTCTCTTCGTGAATCTTGTTGTGTGACAGGTTAAGTCACGAATGATGGGAGATCCTTCTTACAAAGGCACGATTGACTGCTTCGTCAAAACTCTGAAGGCTGACGTAAGCAACTCTGCTCCTGTGTCCTCTCTGAAAACCTTGTTGGAAACATATCCCCTCAGAAACTGGTTCTAACTCTTGAGTTTTCCTCTACACAGGGTCCTATGGCATTTTACAAGGGATTCATCCCCAACTTTGGACGTCTTGGTTCATGGAACGTCATCATGTTTTTGACCCTCGAACAGGTAACAACTAAGAATACTTTTACTGCATCAAATCAATCACGCATAGCCTTGTCTCTCACATTCTAATCCCTAAATCCAGGCAAAGAAGTATGTCCGGGAACTAGATGCGTCCAAGAGAAACTGAGACACAAAGTTTGAAGCTGAGAGAATAAGAGCTACATTGTTTTCTTCTCAATTTCGATGATTGAGAAAGGCCACAACATGGTCGAATATTGTTGCGAAATAGAAAGTTAATTTTCTAGTGAAACTTTTAAATAATTATATGGATTGCTCAGCTGTACCATTCAGACATTTATCAAAAAGGAAAATTACATTTTCATCTCTTTTTTTCCAGCAAACTCTTGAGACAGCAAATCTCAACTCAGTTTCTTATGTTCCGGATAAGCCCATATCTCAAATTGAAGGTAAAGTACTGTAGCTTTGTTGCAGATAAACACCATAGATCCATCAATGTAATCCTCGTATCTCTCATAGAAAGCTGGAACCGTCATGACCACCAAAACGCCTGCCAACCACAATAATTAAGTGAATCTCTAGCTCCGAAACAGTCTATGTGTAGGAGAAAACAGACATAACAAGATTTATATTTACTTACTTGTGTGGCAAAGTGTCTGAAAATCCATGAGGCTTCCAACGAATGCGATGAGAAACAGAGAGAAAGCTACTTTGATATATAACTCTGACTCTCTTCCCATTGCAATGTCATCCCAAACTTTGAGTAGTTTATTCACATTGATGCGTAACCATATCGAAGCTTCTTCCGCCATCACTTCACTTATTTGAAACTCCGGCAATGGCGGTGATGGCCTGAAGAGAACCAAGAATAAACGGATTAAATAATTGGAAACTCATCAGAAGAGACTTAATGACATATTGTTTTATTAGACCTGTTGAGAATAGATGCAGATTTGGACCAGAAGAAGAGAATAGAGAGCAAGAGAAGAAGAACACTTGAAAGAAGAGTGATGATTGTGTAAGCAAATGTCTCAAACACCATCCATGAAGCTATTGTCACCGTAACTATACCAACACTCACATTCTTGTTCCTCCACAGCATTAAATCTCCAACTGCAGATTCATTACATAATAGTGTTTTAAAAAGTGATAGATCACTTACCAATTATACAGATAGGAATCCAGATTTATTTACTTACCAATGCCACCTCCCAGAATCTCATGTATTGTTCTTTCTCTCTTAAACAACTTGTCCGATGAAGAACCCATATTACAAGAAAGATCAACAAACTTGGATTCAGATTTTCTCAGATCCCGAAAGTTACCCAGATAGCTATATATTGCTCTGAATGTCAGAATCAAATCATCATCTGCAAGATAATCCTAAAGGCTCAAATCGAAGGAACCTGATGTATCAGAAGAAGAGAGAGTGGGGGAAAAAAGAAGTGATGAGACTAAAGTTGGGTCATCACCATCATCATCAAAGCCATCAACTTTGAATAATAAAATAATTAAAAGCAATTCGATGTGCTCTGTTAAGGAAATAAAAGAAGGTGTTTGTTGGCCTCTCGATGTTATCACCTTACAGCCTAAAAGTGTTATTCTTCGAGTCACAGGTTTTTCAAACTGTAAAAGTTCGCCAGATAGGACTAAAATTATGACATTTTTACACCATCACTTTATTTCTTTGAATATCTACAGATTTTCACATCATTTACTTGAGTATTTATTGTATTCAGTCAACTGTATTAATTAATTACCTATAGAATGTTGAATAAAATATTAAAGAGAAATGTTTAAAGTTTTCAGTCCAATTGATACGGAACTCACATGAGTTCGAATAGTGGATCTTCAGACTGTGATCCGGAAAGGTCAAATCTTTTATTCTCAAAGAAAGATTGTCAGAACTTAAGATGGCTTGGGATTTACCAGAAATATACCAAACACAATTCACAAACCATTATCATCTGGTTTCTTTCGATATAAATTGTTTTGTTCTGTATGTAACTTGCTGTGACTCTTGATAACAAGCCAAAACAAACAAACAAAGTGAATATTCCTCACCTCTCTGTTGTTCTCTGTTACTTTTGTTTCTCAGTTTCCTCCTTTTGAGAAGTCCCAACAGCTCCGAGATTGGCCCCAGCAGCAGAAGCATCAAGCAAACTCGCTGCAATAGCTGCCTTCAAGTCATCATCTTCCATCTCTGAAAAAGCCCTCACCTCCTCACGTGACAATGCCTGATTTGGTCTTTGTTGTTCAACATTGTCATTAGTTTTGTTGTTGCTGACGGAAGAATTCTGTACCGAGCTTGTATCCTTTATAATTTTCTCTGCGTCTTCAGGACATAGCCACTGCCCAAAAGTGTTGGAAGCTTCAGAAGAAGACGACATGGGACATTCCTGCGGGAAATTTCCTTTAACAATGAAGATGCTCCATCCTGAGCCTTTGAGAGAGTCGAGAAACGCAGAAAGGTAGAACTTTGATAAATGTTGTGGGGCTGCGAGAAGGCTATCAAAGTTGTACCATTCACCGTTCACTTTCCTTATGCAAAACCAATGGTCATGCAAATGGCAGATGAAAGCGCTTTCAAGCTCAGGGTCTATCTGTGCAGGCTCAGCATCTGGACAATTGAGGGGAATCACTTGTAGAGCCCACACTTCCAAAGCCTTTTGTAAGACCTATTCAATCAAATAGAAACTTTTCTCAGATAAAAAGATTATACAAGAGTAGTTGTATTTTGCAAGATTGAAATGCTACACAGATCACGTAAAGTCAGCAAGACTGTTTTTACACTGAAAAGTCTAAAAATGAGAACTAAATCGGCATCCAGTAAATGATTTAGTTTTCTAATACATAAAAGTTGCTTGTAAGCATAACTGATTTGCACCGAGACAGACGTATCAAACAACCAGTTCTGAAGATTAACGTTACACAAAAAAAGAAAACATAGATACCTATCGCAGACGATGATCAAAATCAATACTAAAGGGAATAACTTTCAAAGAACCTCCACATGTATCTAACATATCTAAACTAATGAGTCCCTAAACTAGATAAGAGAAAGCCTCTTGAGTTCCTCCAAGTCACAGTATTAAATGTTTCGCATAAAGATGCACAATATCTTGAAAAGGTTATCACTTCAGAGTAACCTAGCAACCAAATGCATTATAAAGAACCAAAACCCTAGTTTTGCTAAAAACTTCTATGAACACAATGAGCAAAGGGCTTTAGACAATTTATATGTTAAATGCGACTCAGGGGTTATCATCTTTCATATAAAATAAAACACAGAGTCAAGAATTCGCACCTGGATACTGAAATCGCCGCCGAGAGAAACATTGTGCGATTCTTCAGAGTAGAAATCGCCGGACGAAAAGCCTCCAGTTGCGGTTCCTTCGAGCATTACCTGACGCTCCTTCCCGTCGAGATCGGAGGCGACTGCAGCCAGATCGAATTCAGAAAAGAAAGGTCCCTGCAACACCGTGTTGACGCAGTGAACAGCGCACAAATTTGACTCTTGGACCTCGTGATACAACATTCCTCCGTTGCTCGTTCGCTCCATCTCCGATCAAAATTCGAATCAAAACTCTTGAATTCACTGATTCCTTGATGAATATATATTGCAGAAATGAGAAAGTCTAATCTCGTCGAGAGATTATGAAGAAGCCAAGAAGAAGCAAAGATATCTACGAGAAATCGCAAGTTACAGACTTTACCTTTGGCTATTTAAATAATATAAAATTAAAGGGACCGAAAATATTAATATTATAAAAGAGTGCCACGTGTCAAATAACTGACTTTGTTGTTACTTCTGTAACTGTTTGATCCTCCCGGTAAAAAACTAGAACTTACCGGTTACTTTTGTATAACTTAGGATAATTGGTCAAAGGACACAATTTCACTTAATAATCAATAAAATGACATAATCCCCCGTAGGCAACGATCGGATTACTGGATTACTGAGGTTGATATTACGATAAGACAGGACGGTATTTGGTCAAATCAGGTTATAGATCGGAGCCTCTAAGCTGGTTCATACAAGGAAACTTGGCCCTAATCTGGAAGCTTTATACTCTAAGATTTGGAAGTTGGATTTTCCAAAAAAGATTAAACATTTTATTTGGCAAGCATTATCAGGATGTACTGCGGTAAATCACAACCTAGTCCATAAAGGATTACAGTGCGAGGTACATTGCACACGATGTAATGCGGAGTTGGAAACTATTAACCACGTTCTTTTTACTTGTCCCCCGGCCCTACAAGTGTGGGCCTTGTCGTCTATACCGTCTGCTCCGGATGTTTTTCCGGGTAATTCTATTTGGTACAACCTGGACTATGTGTTATGGAAAATTCCGAAATTAGCAAATATGGGTGCTTTCCCATGGATTTTATGGCACATTTGGAAATATCGAAACAGCTATTGTTTCACTGGGGACAATAATAGTCCATGTGAGATCCTACAGAAGGCGCTGCTTGAATTTAAGGAGTGGGCAGAGGCACATCCTGATTCTCAAATAGTTCAACGACAAGGGGCCGGTCAAATAGACGGGTGCAACTTGTTACTAGCTTTCCCTACCACATCTAATCTTAGGTTCACATGTTATAAGTGCTATGTGGATGCCTCCTGGAAAGAATCTGCCCGTCGAACGGGATTAGGGTGAATTTGTTTTCCAGATTCGGTGGATGGAGAGTGTCGAGGTGCCAAGGGTATTCATCAGAGTCTTTCTACCCTTCATGCGGAGGTTGCTGCAGTTTTATGGGCTTTGGAATCTCTACAGGCGCTTCAAATCACGGAAGTGGAGATATCAACGGACAGTAAGATGGTGCTGTAAATCTTTAATCGTCCAGAGGAGTGGCCAACATTTCAACCACACCAAGAAGAGTACATGAGGCTGGGTCGTGATGTATCCCTTCACGTGATTTTTGGTTAATAATATTATTGATATTGACAAAAAAAATCAATAAAATGACATATGTATTAATCAAATTAAGTAAATGACACAAAACCTTATATTTTTACCGATTAGCCTTCACATAGTTTTGGTCACAATCTTTTTCTTTTTGTCCATAAATAGGAAACAAAGGAAGATGGTATTACGCTATATAGAAAAAACTGACCTATTAATATAGCCTTTTCTAAAATAATATTTTAGATATTTATCTATAACATAAAGATTAATTAATTCAAAATTAAAATCTGTCTCTAATGGAGTATTATATTAGGATAGAAGTTCATTACTGCAATAGAGAGCTACAGTTACTAAGAGTGTGGAAGAAAAAAACAGTGAAAATAGTGACCACGCATGGATAAACTGGTTTTTCTGATCTTTCACGTTCCAATTATAGTATAATGTATGATATAGAAATTTCATACAAAATAACAATTAGTGGTACCATAAATATCAAATTTCGATGACTAGTAAATGATATAGAAGTAATATAACAACAACACACTAAAAATCAGAATAAGACACCAAAAACCATATACAGACACATAAAGGGGGTGGTTATAATGACATTATACAACCATTCATATATAATTGTTGTATGCCACAATGAAGATACTATGTTACCAAAATTATTATAGGACAAAGGAGAAAGAAAAAAACACGAGATAAACGGCAAATTCCTATAATTCTGCATAACAACAATATAAAACAAGGAAACCGATACATCAGAAATCAATTGAACATGATGACAAACACATACAAACAATAAAATCCCTAATTCAAACAGAAAGTTATATACTTTAATATTATTTAATGGGTTATATAGCTTGTCGAAAAGACGTCCTTGCTAACAATATATATTATAAATGACTATGTTTTCTTCCGCGCACCAACCTGAATATCAACGCTTAACCCCAATTTAATGATATATATGCCGTTAAGCGTACAATATTTCTACATTCATTTTTTACATAGACATACTACAACAATAGTCATTACTATTTCATTTGTTAAATCTCACAATGATTTAAAGCAACTACCATGTAAAGTAGTTAAACATCAGGTTATTCATGAATACTACAAAGGAAAACTTTGATGTGTTTGAGCAACCAACCAGAATAGTAGCGCCCAAAACAGTGTCAAAGTTAGGTGCGTTGATGACACTATAAAATCGTAGTTACAGTTTTTATGGACATACTACGTACATAGTCATACTACCGTAAACGTTACAACATGTTAGCTTTTAAATAAACTACAAGTTAACCAAGTTAAACATTATATTATTCATAAATCCTACAAAGGCAAACCGTATAATAGTCCTAACAAATCATTTTGGCCACATAATCCAACTTAACTAGACAAAATATTGCCAAATACTGTATAATGTGTTAGGTTTGTTATTGATAGACAAAGAGAATGTATAGATTACAAGAGACTTGATGAAAAAGTATAAAATATACACATATAATATATTAGTTAGAGATATATTATTTTCTCTTATACTACTTTTCAAGTTCGCGCATGTAAATCTAAAACACCCAACTTGGAACGTAGATATTTGAACAGATCACAACCAAGAGCTTTAGTAAATATATTAGCGGGTTGCTCACATGTAGAAATGTACAAAGTAACAAATGTACCAGAAATAATTTAATCGCGAATGAAGTGATAATCACCTTCGATATGATTAGACGCTCATGAAACACTGTATTTGCGGTAATGTGAAGAGCAGCTTCACTATCACAATGAAGTTGCATCGGTTGTGAGTAGCGACACCAAGAAACATGAGAACTTCTTTGAGCCAAAGCAACTCTTGACAAGTCATGGCCATGGCACGATATTCAAATTTTGATGAAGATAGTTTCTCACGAGATTGTTTCTTTGTTTCCAAAGAGAGAGGTGGATGTCCAAGCATAACCATATTATTAGTCTATATCAAAGAGACTAGAGGGAAGAGGCCGAAGACCGCAAGGTCAAAAGAAAGATCAAAGGAGAGTAAAGGTCGAAGTCATGAAGACAAGACCGAAGACCACCTTAAAGAGCTCAAAAAAGGAGGAAAATGGCCTTCAAGGACCCACAAAGGTCACCAAATCATCAAGAAATCAAGAAAAAGTCATAAAAGGATATCCTTGGAAAAGTCAACGATTTGGATCACAAAGTCAATGGTCGGAGGTCACGGACCGCGAGATGGCCATCGGGTCGAGAGGCACGTACCGCGGGAAGGTTTTCATGTACCGTAGTACGTGGTCAACACGGGACGGGAAAAGTCAACGCACGGGAAAGAAAGAAGGAAAAGTCAACTCAAAAGAAAAAAGGAAAAAATAGATTGTCTCAAGATATGATTCCAATTCTATTTCCTTTTTCCTATTTTCCCTTTTCATATTTTTCCTTTTTTCTATTTTTCCTTTTTCTACTTTGCATTTTCTCTCTCGTATCTTCTTTTATATATACATTCATTGTAAGATGTTTTCATAAGTAAAAAAAAAAAGAAGAAGAAGAGAAGAGTCTTCTCTCTAATTTTCCCTTAATCCAAAATCAAATACAAAGAAATGTTGATCAAAAGCACTCTCATTTATTTTATGTTTATGTTAGTGCCTTCAATGTAGTTTTAGGAGTAGAGCTCGTGTAAGAGGCTGCCTTATGGCAGTCCTCTTCAACCTAATCACTTCTAAATTCTCCACTAAACTCTTCTCTTGTTTTTGGTTCATTTATTCTTAAGTTCTAGATGAATGGTTCTTAGATCCATGACTTCTTTAGCACACAAAATCTAAGTGTTGTGATGCTTTGCTTGGACTAGATCCAACCTAGACATTCTGTTATTGGTAAAGCCGAGCTAATCAATAATAGTCACGGATTTATCAAGTCTTGTTAGTGTAGAAACACCACAAGTTGGTGTTTCTTCACACTTGAGATCAGGTTCATTTTTTGTGGGTTAAGTGTTTTTTTTCACCAAGTGAAGTCTCCACCTTTATGTTGAGTCTTTACTCTTATAAAACTATCACATATAACCAGTTAACGATCGACGAGGGCCAGGATAAGTGTTGAAATCGGAATCACAATATGCATTAACTTGGAGAGGGGAATTAGAGGAGAGAACAATACATTGACAATGTGCAGATTTTAGATAACGAACTATACGTAATGCAACTTCCCAATGATCCTCAAGTGGAATTTGCATGAATTGAGCCAATATATTCACAGCATAGCTGATTTTTGGTTTCATATGTGTGAGATAAACCAACCTTCCAGCAAGACGCATATTTTGTATGGGAGCAGAATAATGTTGACTAGTCAAAGATAATAGCTTCTGTCGGGTCCTCTTGGAACCTCTATACCGAGAAAATACTTGAGCATACCAAGATCCTTCGTCTTGAAGCATCAACTAAGATAGGCTTTGAAAGAGGTAATGACTACAAAATCATTGTCCAAAAACTACCAAATCATCAACGTAAACCAAGACATGAAGCACAACTGATCCACGATGACAAGCAAAGAGAAAGTTATCCTTATGAGACTGAGTAAAACCATAGTGAAGTAATGCAGCGGAAACCTTAGAGAACCAACCTCGTGGTGCTTGAAGAAACCGACTTAAGTGGAAACACCGTTTCTTGGAATATAACATCACGAGAAACAAAGAAATCATCTTTCTCAAGATCGTACACCTTCAAACCTTTCTGATTTGAGGATAACACATAAAGATGCATCTTTGTCCTCTTTCTTGAAACTTATCATTAGAAGCCAAATGTCTTTTGGCAAAAAAAAAAGACCTGAAAACACGAAGTTCATCATACTTTTGCAGTGACAAATGAAACATCTCATACAAAGTTAGACTATTAAGTAATAGTGTATGTGTTGTGTTTATTAAGTAAGCAGTACACTTTCACTCCAAATTTTTTTCGGAAGCTCAGCTTGGAAGAGAAGTGATCGCGCTACATTGAGAATATGACGATGCTTGTGTTCAACACATCCGTTTTGTTGCGGTGTGTAGACACAAGATATATGATAAGAAATCCCATTGTCTTTGAAGTAAGAGCAAAGTGTAGTAAACTCAGGCGCGTTGTCACTATGAACTATTATAATTATTTTGCCGAATTGACGAATATGTTGAGCAACCTCACTTTTGGCGAGGTGAAGATATGTCCAAACAGATCAAGAGTGGCCATCAACTATTGTGAGAAAATAGTGAGCACTACAAGAGAAAGCAAGTTTGTAAGGTCCCTACATGTAATAATGAATAAAAGTAAAAGAATCATTAGCTTTATTAATGTTTTCAGAAAAAAATAGAACGAGTTTTCTTGGTTTGAATACAAACATCATAAAAATATGCATCATTGCCCTTATTAAAATCCGCTAAAGTAGAACTTAAAGTAGACAAAACTTTCATTGAAGAATGTCCCAAGCGTTGATGCCATAGATGCTTGATCAATGTCTAAACACAATGAACACTAGTTGAAACGTCCCAACGGAAGTGATAAACCTTGGCTCTCTCTTCATCTGCTCTAATCAGTATCTTTGAAGTGCAGTCATGTATAAGACAAATCTTGTCACTAAACACAGCAAAACAATACATCTCATGGAGCAAACGAGCTAAAGAAATAAGGGTACAAGACATATTAGGGAGGAAGAGAACACAAGTGAGAGTGATTTTGTCACCCAAAATTCATAGTTCCTTCTTTTGTAGCATAAGTATGTTTCCTATTAGGAGGAACAATGATGTTGCAAGGTATTTCTCTAACATCAATGAGTAAATCATAATCGCCTATCATATGGTGAGACGCACCAGAGTTAAGCAAGAATTCCGCACAAGAGTGTTTACCAGAGAGTTTGTCGTTGGTAGAAGATGAATCTGATTTTAAGAGATTCACAATACGAGACCAAGTCTCATTACTCACACCAGGAATTTCAGATTCATCACCTCCTGTATGAGCATTGTTAGCACGAGTTGTGGTGTTGCATCCTCGTTTTCTGCCCTGTTGAGAGCCACGTCCACGCCCACGGGTGGTGTCAGGACGAGAAATGCCACGAGAATCATCATATTTCTCGATCCACCAGCCAGGTAGTCCATGTTTCTCGAAACAATTTTCCACATAGTGATTGCTTCACCTACAATAAGTACAAGGTCCTTGATTTTCAAGAGTATTAGAGGCTATGTCATTATTTTCTGCTTCGTGCCACAATAAGATTACATTTCTCAGTGACAATTTCAGAGTAGATATAATCTAGAGTAAGATCCAAATCACGATTCAGCGTGCTCAGAATATTAGATGATCACGTCACTCAATGTGCTTCACCATCTAACCATACATATCAGTTGGACAACAACAAGGAATTAATGGTTCATAATCATCAAGATCGTCCCACATAGCTTTATGTTTGCCAAAATAGTCTGCAACTTCGAATCCGCCTTTAATACATCCAACAATTTTAGATTTGATTTATTGAACTCGAGCTGCATTACCAATAGAACAAGGATTTTGGATCGTGTCTCATAGTACTTTGGCTTTTTTGTTGAAGGAAATTGCCTTTTGAACCTTGACATCAAGGCTTGCGTAAAACAAACCTACGATCATGGAGTTGGTTTGAGTCCGATGAGAGTAATGAGGAGAGGAGAGCAAAGGCTATGTTAAAGTATAGAATATACACATAATATATTAGCTTGAAGATCTGAAAATTATGGGTTTCCCTTATAAATATAAATAACAAATATTTATTTTGGAACTTTATCAAGGTGTTCACTCCCTATATATTATAAATTCTATTAATATAGTTTTTTTTTGTAACAAATGAGGAATCCAACAAGGAGGTAAATTTTATTCATCCAATGCAGAATTCACGGTCTCAATAGATCGGAGTGTGAAATAGATGTTTATTCTCCTCCTCCCAGTAAGTTCAAAGCATATTTCGAACATATGCTTTGGGAGCACTTCATCGTCCATATCCTTTTTTAGTCAAGTCTATCTTGAACGAACAATCTTTAAGCAAAAAAAGGGCCAAAGATAATAAAAGTGCAAAATGAGGGACAAAAAGATAAAGACCGTGCAAAAATAGGGGCACCAAGAGAAGATGTTCTTTTATCAGTCAAAGATAGCCGTTGGGAAAAGTATGTGGTCCTAGCATTAGATAGTGACCCCTCTTTACCATTGGGGCTAGAAGACAAAATGTGGTCCACACATGTTGTGGTCCACACCAAAGTGGTCCTCACACCTTTTGCGACCATTTTTTATGTTTTCTCTTTCTTTGTAATGTCTATAAAAGAGTTGTAACCTCTTCTTTTTGATATATGAAAAATGATGGGATTTTCAATCTCTTTTATTCTCAAATTCTCTTCTCTATTCTACAATGATTCGCCATTTTTAATCAAATTCTTACATTGTATCAGAGCCATCGTCGATTCTTAAGCAATACTCTCGGTTCAAAATCTGTTTTTTTTTCTACCAAATCTCTATTTTTCTCGGTTAATCGTGCAAATCTCCATTGTTTTACGGATAAAAGCTTGAAACTGAAAGAAGAAGACCGCCTTTGACCCTAAAAACACCGAAAGCTTTAACCTTTGGTGTAGAATCAAGTCAAAGTTTCCTTCTTTCTCAACAAATTTCCGAATCTTTCTAGATTTGTTTTTCTTTCTCTTATGCTATGGATTTCAACCATGGAAAATCACCGATTGTCTCTGTGACTCTAAAAGGGGTCAACTATCTTCTTTGGGCTAGAACTTAGAAGACAACAATCTGCACAAGAAGAGGGTTTTGAAGTCATATCGTGAAGGATAGACCACCAAGGGATTCTCTCTCATGTGACAGTGAAGATGAAGAATATCTTGAGGAGGTTGATGAATGGTTCCAAACTGATCAAGCGGTCAAATCCATCATCCAAAGCTCCTTAGATCCTTAATCCTTAAAGCCTATTCATATTGTGAAACGGCTATGGATCTATGGAATACCTTGAAGAAGGTATATGGAAATGTCTCAAACTTAACAAGCGTATTTGAGGTGAAGAAAGCTCTTGTAAACCTTCTCCAAGAAGAAATGGAGTTCACACAGTACTTTCGAAAGTTTAGATCCTTGTGGGCTGAAGTGGATATGCTAAGACCAATGTCCATAGATCTGAAAGTTGTCAAGGAAAGGAACGAAGAAGATAAGGTTTTTGGGCTCTTGATGAACCTTAACCCGAACTACAAGGATCTAGTGAAGCATATCTTGAGGCCAACTGCTAGCTCAAGGTCCCTTCCGTGTCTTGAAGATGTATGCTCTCAAATCCAAATAGAGCAAGGCTCCATTTAGTTGTTCGAAGGAAAAGTGGATTCGGGACATCTTTCCGCAGACAAGGCTCAAGGCAGATTTGAGGATAGGAAGAAGATGGTTTGTGATCATTGCAAAAAGAAAGGTCATTCAAAGGAAAAGTGATGGCTTCTCCATCCCCATCTCAAACCCTCGAAGTTCAAGGATTCCAAAGCTAATGTGTCTCATGGAGTCTCGGAGTAATATGGGTCTATATCCGGTTCGATGCTTGCCTCCTCCTCCAAGGAACAAGAACGCCCATTTGTAGCCTCTTCTTCAATTAGTGGAGACACTATGAAGAAATCAGACCATGATGCTCTAATCAACTCTCTCAAATCCTTAAGGGATTCTAATATTTGCTATTACACTCGAACTTTATTTAAACCGCTTGTTATTGACTCGGGAGCCTCTCACCACATGATTAGTGATAAGGATCTTGTTTGCAATATAGAGCCAGCTGTATGGTGTGTTGTAATAGCAAATGGTAATAGGATATCAGTTAGTGGAGTAGGGAATTTAGACTTGTTCGGGAAAAAGTCTAGAGCCTTCTATTTACCGGATTTTACTTCGAATCTCTTATCAGTTAGAAGGGTTGTTATGGAATTGAATTGTTATGCTATATTTGGACCTAATGGTGTGAAATTTCAGAATATTGAGATTGGAAGCTTGCTCGGACAAGGAAAAGTGAAAAATGGACTTTATGTCCTTGAAGACCCTAAGTTTTTATCTCGGTTTAGTAGCAATAATTCGACTGTTGGTAGCCCTAGTAATCTTGTTTGGCATACTAGAGTTGGACATCCTCATTTTCGTGTTATGAAACTTATGTTACCTAATTTTGTGTTTGACAATATTGATTGTGAAGCTTGCATTTTGGGAAAACATTGCAAATCGGTTTATCCTATATCATCTACAATTTATGAAAATTGTTTTGATCTTTTGCATTCGGATGTTTGGACTTCCCCTTACTCCTCTAGAGATCACCATAAATATTTCGTTACATTCATAGATGAAAATTCAAAATATACATGGATAACCCTTATGCCATCAAAAGATAGAGTCTTTGATGCCTTTAAAATTTTTGAGAATTATATATCTAATCATTTCAACTCAAAATTGAAGGTACTAAGAACGGATAATGGAGGAGAATACATGAGTAACTCATTCCAAGAGCATCTAACCAAGCAAGGGATCCTACATCAAACTAGTTTTCCATATAACCCGCAGCAAAATGGGGTTGCGGAAAGGAAAAACCGACACCTAATGGAAGTTACAAGATCCATTATGTTCCACATGAATGTCCCAAGAAGATTTTGGGGAAATGTTGTCATGACGGCTTGCTACCTCATCAATCAGACTCCAATAAAAATACTTCAAGATGCATCTCCTTATAAAGTACTAAAAAAAACCGAACCTCCTTTGAATCACTTACGGGTGTTTGGTTTTGTCTGTTTTGTCCTAGTGCCCAGAGCCCCTAGCACATCTACGAACAGCAGCATATCTCGGGATACAAATTCCCCGG
This sequence comes from Lepidium sativum, assembly GCA_023374145.1. NCBI lineage: Eukaryota > Viridiplantae > Streptophyta > Magnoliopsida > Brassicales > Brassicaceae > Lepidium > Lepidium sativum. The sequence continues at coordinate 11,784 of JAKUCM010004622.1, read as the reverse complement.
GTGTAACGTCTCGGGTCCCGAATGCCCCATGTACTCCTTGCTCCCCAAGACCGGCAAATAAGGCCGTTCCAGAGTATTTTCCTCCCGAACCTGAATTGGCTGCTCCTACAGTGGAACCACCAACCCAAACACTCCGGAGAAGTACACGTACTCGCAACATGAGGGTCTATTACAATAATCAAGTCGTGGTCCATTCTATTCTGAAGGGATTTTGGTTGACCTCATACCTTCCCATTTTCATGCCTTTCTTAGTAAGATTGAAAAGGACCAGATTCCTCAAAGCTACAATGAGGCTAAACAAATCAAGGAATGAGAGGCTGCAGTTGATGATGAAATCCAAGCGATGAAAAGAAACCACACTTGGACGGAAGCAAATTTGCCTCAGGGAAAGAATGTCGTGACCTCCAAATGGGTGTTCACCATCAAATACAAGAGTGATGGCACAGTTGAGAGATACAAAACAAGGTTGGTTACCCGAGGCTTCACCCAAACTTATGGGGTTGACTATGCCAATACATTCACTCCGGTGGCCAAGCTCCATACGGTAAGGGTCATTCTTTCCTTAGCTACTAACTTATCTTGGGAATTGTGGCAGATGGATGTGAAAATGCCTTCTTTCAAGGAGAACTTGATGAAGAAGTGTACATGATTCCACCTCCCGGTCTAGAAACCAAGGCCACTCTCGGGAAAGTTCTAAGGCTTCGGAAAGCGATTTATGGCTTGAAGCAATCATCCCGAGCTTGGTACCACAAGCTTAGCTTTACCCTCCGAGATTGTGGGTTCAAGAAATCCGAAGCTGATCACACTCTCTTTACCCTCACAAGTTCCCAATGTATCATGGTGGTCTTAATATATGTTGATGATCTTATCATCTCCGGAGATGATAAGGAAGGTATCATGACCACCAAACTCTATCTTAAATCTGTTTTTGACATTGAGGATTTTGGGGAATTAAGGTATTTCCTAGGAATTGAAATTTGTCGATCTTCGGATGGATTATTTCTCTCTCAAATGAAATACACTCTTGATTTGCTCAATGAGACAGGTATGACCGAGTGTAAACTGGCCAAAATACCTCTTGAGGAAAGATACAAGGTCAACCAAAAGGGAGAGAAGGATGATGAAGCGTTTGCGGACGTTCAACAATACCGGAGACTTGTTGGTAAGATAATATATCTTACTATATCTCGGCCTGACTTGTGTTTTGCAGTAAATCAAGTAAGCCGACATATGCAAGCCCCGACAGAATATCATTGGACAATGGTGGAACGGATCCTCAAATATATCAAATGTAGTTCGGACCAAGGAATTTGGATGGGAATAAATGAGAGCTAAAACATTGCGGGGTATTGTGATGCGGATTGGGCCGGAGATAGGAATGATAGGAAGTCTACCACAAGGTATTGTACATTTGTTGGAGGCAACCTAGTAACTTGGAAGACAAATAAGAAAAAGGTGGTGGTGTTCTCTAGTGCCGAGGCAGAGTATAAGGCTATGAGAAGGTTGACCGATGAATTGGTGTGGCTGAGACCTCACCTTAAAGACTTAGGCCAAGAAGCAAAGAAACCAACTCCTATGCATTGTGACAACCAAGCTGCAATTCATATAGCATCTAATCCGGTTTTTCATGAAAGGACCAAGCATGTGGAAGTGGACTGCCACAAAGTTCGTGAATGTATGGAAGAAGGTGTGGTTCTTTCGCGTTATACCCCAAGTGAAGATCAATTGACGGAAATCTTCACCAAAGATGCAAGTACCAAGGTATGCAATCATATCTATGATAAAATTGGTCTTGTAAGCTTGGATCGCCCTTGACTCCATGTACTCTAACCCGAGTGCTACACACTCTTTTTCCCTCGGCTAAGTTTTTGTCCCAAGTGGTTTTTCTTATCGAGGTTTTTAATAAGGTGTGGTGTTTGGGTTTCCAAGCTAAGCATTCATCCTTAATGTTTAGCTTGAGGGGGAGTATTAGTTAAGTCTATCTTGACCGAACAACCTTTGTGCAAAAAGAGGACCATTGATAATAAAAGTGCAAAAGGAGGGACAAAAAGATAAAGACCGTGCAAGAGACCTTTTGGGGGTAGAAGACAAAATGTGGTCCACACATTTTGTGGTCCACACCAAAGTGGTTCTCACACCTTTTGGGACCAATTTTGATGTTTTCTCTTTCTTTGTAATGTCTTTAAAAGACTTGTAACCTCTTTCTTTTAATATATGAAAAACGATGGGATTTTGAATCTCTTTTACTCTCGAATTCTCTTCTCTATTCTACAATGATTCTCCATTTTTAATCAAATTCTTACATCCTTCACTAAAAATGATATTCATAAAAGATAACAATTAGTGTTATCATGAATATCAAATGACATGATTCGATATGGAAGTACTATAACAACATTACACACTAAATATCAGAATTAGACATCAAGAACCATATACAGACATAGAAAGGAAAGGGAGTGGTTATAATGGATGTTATACATCATTTATATAGAATTTTTATATGACACAATGAAGAGACTATATTACCAACATAACAATAGGATAAAGAAGAAAACAAAACAAACATGAGATCAACGGCAAATCCCTATGATTCTGCATAACCACAACACAAAACAAGAAAATTGATACAACAAAAATCAATTGAACATGATAACAAACACATATAAACAATGAAATCCCTAATTGATTAGAAAGTTCATAAAAATTACACATAATTACTATTAAGAAGAATATAAATGGAAATCAGCAATCATCATGAGTAAAGAACAATATAATTGAACATCAATCCAACCCGAATCACGATAATAAAAAAATACAAATTTCAAGTTCTTTGACAAAAATTGCTAGTGTGATTAAAACCTTAGACACATGTTATCAAATATCTGACTATATAGAATGGGTAAAATACCCATAATTACTATGCATGTGAGTCTGAATAGAAATCCCAACCACCGAACATGCAACTGGTATATATTCCAAGCTTGAGTCTCGAAATCATAAAGAAATTTGTGTTCCAAGCTTGAATCAGACATCGATTTATCATTTAATGGAATATGGCATAAAACATCAATACATTGAACAAATCGCCGAGAAACAATAAATAAAACGATGGTACAACAGAAAAATTAATTATGACGAATAGAGAAGTTGAGAAAATGGTATGAGAACTAGAAATATACTTACTGCGAAAAAGATTGAACTTTGACAGTTATAGTACTTCAAGAATGATAAAATAAAGAACCTCATAAGAATGAGAGGAAGTAAGTGAAATAAGAATAAATAATAGGGAAATAAGAAGATAATAATTTTCGGAAGAGGAAAAGAGAGAAGTAAAGTAATTCTGAAAATTTTTTCTTTTAATTTTATTTTCTTTAATGAAAATGAAAGGTTTAATAGCAATTATTATAGAAATATGCAAAAAATTAGTCAAATTAGGGCTTTGTGCTGTACAAATAACTATTAAATGTTTTAATGTTATTTTGCTAATTTCTCTATAACTTATTCAAAACTTACCTGCAGAAAGAAAATCAATTTGTTCAAATCTTTTCTTCATTTTTTTATATTTTGCATGAACACATATTTTAAATTTTAGAGAAATTATAACGAATAACATAAAAAAATTTATGATACTTAGTTGATTGAAAAATTATTATAAGTAACTTATTGTTAGAAAAAGACTTTAATGCCTATTTCTCTACTCATCTCTCTCATTCTCTCTTGTTTCACTATTCTTTTTTTTCCTCACATTTTCTCTTTCGTTTTTTCTAATTATAACAAACAACTTTAATAATAACAATAAAACATAGTTTTTTCACAGAAAAAGATGTATCACAATTCTTTTCATGGTTTTAGTGTACATATCAATAAATCAAAATTGGAAAAAAACTTTTTTAATTTATTTTCTTCACAAATTAAATGATTTATTGGTAGATTTATATATATATATGTATATGAAACAAATATTCAAAAATCAAAAGAAAATGAAAAACATAACTGATAACCAATAACCATTATTGTTGCATATAAGCTTAAGCTAGAATGAAGATGATTTGAAAAAAAATTGATAATAAACTGATAGCTATTAATTTATCTAATAACTATTATTTTTCGGATAACTATTATGTAATTTAAAATAAATAACCGGTAACTATTATTTTATTCAATAATTATTTAGTTATCAGTTAATTTATCTGTTAACTACTGATTTATGCCCCATGATAGTTATTATCATTATTTGAGTTGTCATAAAGAGAATATGATATGATAAAACCACCAATTCTAAGTTGTTATATGTGTAGAATTGTTTAACATTAAACTATTACTATTTTGATATTAGAGAATTTTCTTTTATCTTCAACTAAAAGTCTTCAAATAATGATAATGTCCATCATTATTTGACTCCGCATAGCTTCTCATAACACTCAAGACAAATAACATATTTATGACTAATATATGTGTTAGACAAATAATATATATTAACACATAACATATCTATTAGTCAAATATATGATTATCAGATAATATATATGATGTCTTTTTTTAGAGTTAGAAGTATGATATTTAATTATGATACCAAATTATTATATGTGTTATAGTTTTTTGACATCTAACAATTTTTTTCCACTAGAAAATGTTTATATTAATCGATGGAAGAGTAGCACAAAGTTGTAATACAAAGCCACCGAAAAATAGATACATTCCGTGAAAACAGGAACTAGGGAAATTAGTACCTTAAACTGAAGCCAAATCTTGGGGAAAAAGGTAAAACCGTAAAAACAGGAACCAGAGAAATTACTACCTTAAACTGAAGCCTTGAAACACCTTCAAGCATCACAATCCTGAAGCAAATCAAATCCTCCTGTGATGAATGAATGTACCGCAAGATTGAAGAACATGAAACTACTCCGACGAGACAAAGTCTACATCTCCCAAAAATGATGAAATCGGAACAGATCGATCATTTAACGCAACAATAGAACCCTAAACCAGAAAGTACGTCAAACGAGTATTGGAAGTACAGACAAGAAGCGAATATATCATCTACACAGAAGAGTCTGACCCAAAGGAGTATAAGTCTTGATCGGACTCAAAGAGAAAAAGTAATGGTCAAGGCTGTAATTAATCAAGAACCTGACTAGTTTATAACCACATCTAAACCAAAATGCAAAACCAAACTAAAATCCTAGCTGGTGACAATATATATTGTCACCATAATTAGTGAACCAAAGAAGAACCTTGCGAGCACTTTCACCATGGCTTAGGCTCAGACCACCTTCTATGCCAAAATTCGAACAGATCGGACGAGCACCATTGGAGAAGAGTGAGATCCAACAAGCTACACCACAAAAGTACCACCTACTTCACCATGAACTCCGACGAATAATTATTGTTTTATCTGATAATTATTCTATTTTTAGTTAATTTATCCGTATTACTATTTGTAACATTGGACTATTTTCTTATCCAATAACAATATTTAATCAACAACTATTATTTTTCGATAACTTTCTAATGTTTACCACTCATATTATAATATTTAGTTAAAGACACATTATAATAATAACTGAAATAGTAATATTGAAAGAGTAAATGGGCCACAGTTGTTGAAGGGAATTAAAGATATGATTGTATTGGCCCCATGTAAGCCAATGTTATCCACCTAATTATAGAAACTATATGTTAGTTACTTAAATCATATTATTAAGTTAATTTACCTTAGATTTTATTCCATATCTAGATAACTAATCTTGTAAAAATAATTATATTAGTTTTATTTAATTTTAGGATGGATAATATATCCATATTCGTTCTCTTTCTTTTTCACTTGATCAACATTCATATCATATATGTTTTTTAATAAATTAGATCTACACATTTATAGTCTAAGTTTTCTAATTGAAATATGATAATATTTGAATCCACCACTTCATGTTAAATTAGAGGCAAGTCAAGTATGCCACCTGTTTTTTGGTTCAAATCAAATATAGTAAAAAAAGTTATTAGAAAAATATATATAGTGATTTAACTTAATATACATAAATTTTTTATAAAATTAAGTATGCAATAGTTTCTTTATTCTTAAGAAACTACATTAAGTGGTGGTAGAAAGACAAAATTGTCCTAAATCTATATAAACATAATAAAAACAAGAAAAAAGATATGCACGGGATATGAAGAGACAAAGGCTTTGAATGAGTTCAGATAAAAATCTTTAAGAAATTATGATGGGACCAACTTTAGATGATACCATAAACCATTATTACACCAGATTCAAAAATAGTTGCATCGACAACGAGTGGGTAAATAATGGAACACCATTGCAGATAGTTTAAATGTAAAACAAAAGTATTAGACATATATAATTCTCTAAATACTTGTTTAACTTTTTAGTTACTGATTTAGTCAATAGTTTACATATTTAACTATACGAATATTTAACATAAACATGTGAAAGTTGAATTTATTAAAGGTCTAAATAGTAATAGCTGAATCTAATTAATTTGGAATCCAACTGTTTCATGTTTCTTTTATAGAATGTAGATAAATAAATTAAAATCGAATGGTGACGAAAGAATTTGGTTGAATTTTAAAATATTATTTTAGTAAAAAATTAAATAATATTATATTTCAGAAAACAACTTTATTTTAAAACCCATAAAAACTTAACTAATATTGAACCTCCACAAAATTTAGTTCATATATATAGATATATTTAAATAAGTAAACTATGAAATCGAATTAAATTGAATCTGAAATAAAATATATCAAATTGAACTTGAGCTGACAAAATAGTCGAATGACATCTAGATTAATATACCTGAAAAATTAAATCTGAACTTAGTCATTACCAATAACTAAGAAACATAATTATATACATAAAAATTATTGTTGTTATTAAAAATATATAGTTATTTAAATTTATAATTATAAATTTAATTATATTATTATTTATTTGGGTAGAAATAACAAAAAATCAAAAATATTTAAAATTTTATATAAATTTTGAATTTCGTTACACTTTTTATTATTATTTATTTTCAGTTAGTTTTGATTCTGAAAAAGAAAACAGTAATCTAAATCTAATCAAAACCGATTAAATTATATTCGAATAAAATTTAGATTCTTAATAAAGAAATCATAATCTATGTTAATTTGAGTTCAGTCTACATAATGTTTGAGTAGATTTTAAGTAAATGAAATAAAAATTTTAAAAGTATGATCCATATTCGAATGTGTATTTATATGTCCATATTAAACAAGGAGATACACAAATTATGTTATTTATATAGAATCATAAAATTGTTATATATATGCAAATGATAACAATGAACTGAATTAACTAATATATGTTACCAATTAGTACTTAAATGACCCGAGTTAATCTGCACGAGTTTAGATCAAAGTGGTATACGCTAAACAAATTTATGCACGTACAAGGTAACTTAACCATACAATTATTTGTTTATATGCATAACTAAATTATTTGATATATGATTTCTAAATACATGTTTAATCTTTTAGTTATGTGTTTAGTCATCAATTTATACATTTAACCATACGAATGTCTAACTACTTGATGCACCGTACAAGGTAACTTAGTCATAAAACCATTTATTTTATTTTTTTGTCAACATTGGACCACAAATAGCCGGCCCATTAGTCAAGTTCTTGCAAATACAAGCGGGAGCACTCGATCCCAAGATGTGCAAGTGCGCTTATCTCTTGTGGATTTATCACATGCTTACTAGGCTAAATGCCATTTGCTAAAACCATTTGTTTATATGTTTGACTAATAAATTAGATATATGTTTTCTAAATATTTGTTCAACTATATATTCTACCTGTCAAAATAAGTAATGTTTTAGGAAGAAATATTTATATCAAATTATATGATATTTCAATTTTTAATATAAAATCAATTGTATTTCTATTTGTTTTGATTATTTGTATTCTGCATACTGATTTTTGATTAGTGGAATAGTTTGTCATTAGTTAGACTTAAAATAATATTTTAAGTAAAAAAATTCAAATTAAATAATTTTCTAATTTGTTTGCAAGAACCTTAAATATCAATTATTTTAGGACATAGGATATTATTTCTCCGTAAAATAATACTAAATATCAGAATCAATTGCGCAAGAGGAAATATTTGAGAAAACTAAAAAAATGTTCAAAATCCAAAAGAATAGAACATTTTGCTAAGAATAAATGTTTATGTCTAACAGCTTAAATGTTGACTTTTACAGGTTTTCTGCTAAAATCATTGGTACACAATTTCATGTTATATAGTTTAGAAGTTAGTTTATGAATGGAATTTTATCGTGACACAAAACTTTTGCGAACCTAAATCATTTCCAATAATTTAACTTAATCAAATAAGCATCTTACATATAATATTATAATCAAGTGGAAGTATTCAGAAATACATCAGCAAACCCAAACCCAACCCAGATCAAGATATATACATTTTAAAAGCAAACAACTTTCATGCCAAATTTAACCAAAGAGTGTTGGAAGAATCCCAAATCCAAAACCAGTTTGTTTCATCAATGTGCACGACCTACAGCTTTCTTGTATTTGTAGCGTTTAGAAATCCAGAGGTAGACTAAGAAGTTGATGAAACTTAGAGTTGCAAGCAAGTAGAAAAAGTAATCAAGATGGCCTCGGTTCAAGTTATCCGGTATCCAACCCGGTTTACCATTCTTTTTGGTTATCTTCATCACAACTGTCACAAGAACCGTGCTTAAGTAGTTTCCCAACGCAACTGTGGTCAATGACAAAGCAGAGCAGAGACTTCTCATGGCATCAGGAGCCTGATCATAGAAAAACTCAAGCTGACCTATAAAGGTAAATACTTCTGCACAACCAACAAGTAAATACTGTGGTATCTGCCAGAATATCGACATTGGGATCTGCTTTTGGTCATATGCATTGTGACTCTTGACATAATCAAGCCTAACAACCTCCAATACTCCTGCTGTGATCATGGCGAAGATGGATATCACAAGACCAATACCCATGCGTTGAAGCTGAGTAAAGCCTCGTTCATGGCGTGTGAACCTTCTTGCCATAGGGACTAATACCTGGTCGTAGACAGGAGTCCAGAAGAGTACACTGACTGTATCGAAGAGTGAGAGTGAAGCTGAAGGGATTTCAAAGTTTTTTCCCATGTGTTGGTCCATTGTGTTTCCTTGTAAGACAAACATTGTGTTCATTTGACTGTACACTGTGGCGAAGACTATTCCTGAGGCCCACACTGGAAGAAGTGTGATTATGGACTTGAGTTCTTCGACTTGAGTTACAGAGCAGAGTCTCCATGAATTCACTTCCCCATCTTTGATGCTATCGGATTGACTCTCAACCGCTGCCTTGTCGAAAAACCTGAGATGTTCAAAACTCTTATTAGTAAAAATTCAAACTTTTTGTTATCGTTAAACTGATGAAAACTTTTGTTTCTTACTTTAAGTTATCTGTGTGCACGAGTTTCCTGCTACCTGTGATATTGCTCTCATCATCTGCGGTTTCGAAGAGCAGAGACTTGTCCTCTGGAACCTTAACATTCATCTTCCTGAAAGCCGCAACTATAACCTGAAATATTCGTGTAAGTGGACTCCCTCCAGGTCTCTGAAGCCTGTAAAAACGGCTTCCCAAAAAGAAGAAGCAAACCGCAATGACCATTGCCACTGTTGGAACACCGAAACCCCATCCCCAAACCACATTCATTTGTATCCATACAAGAACAGTCCGCAGCAATGAGAGCTCCGACATTAAAGAGAAGTAAACTTTTCTTTTCTTTTCTTCTTCTTCTCTATCTCTCTATCATTCTCATCAAACTGATCTGCCCCAAAGGATGAAACACACGGCTTTATACCGCCTGTTCCAAGCGCAATCATATAAAGCGCAACAAAGAAAACAGCTGTCTGTCCAGAATTCGGGTGACAAGTCTCGCCATTGCAGTTACCAGGTTTAAGACCAGGGACTGAAGCTGATAATGTCAGAAGAGTCATACCCTGCAAGAAAATAAAAACACAAACTTTACTACTTGCAGCAAATAAAAATGACATTTTTAGTCCACATATTGAGCAAACCAAAATAATCATAACTAACACTCACAGAGACATAAACGAAAACAAAAGTTGCAATAGTCCAAAATCTTCCAAGATAAGCATCAGCTAGAAAAGCTCCAATCAATGGAGTTATGTAACATGTCCCAGACCAATTCGTGACGTTATTTGCAGCCGCAGCATTGCCTTGATTCATACGACTCTCAAGATAATTCACGAGATTAGTACCCATACCATAGTAGGCCAATCTTTCACAACATTCATTTCCTAAACATGAATTTAGCAAACACAAAAACAGATCAATCTTCTACAGAAGAAAGATGAAATATCCTAACATAGTAGTTCTTAAAATTAGAAAAAAATTATTTCTTTTCTCGTGATCTAGTAGTAAGACCCACCAAAAATTTAAACATTTCCAATATTAATTACAATTTGTTTCCTTTATCATTCAATTTGCTTTTCTTTTTGGATATTTTTCCCTTTTCATCATTTAAAAAATTATTATGATTATTTATAAATGGACCTTATAAAATAGGGGACCCAAAGTCAATAATTCAGCTTGTCTTGTACCTATGAGATATAATGAATGAGAAAAATGATTTCATGAAACGGTGGGATCTTTACCTAAAATAAAGCGGCAAGCTTTCCAATTTCCGGTTTTCTCCTTGTTGGCTGGATTTTTGTGAATATCGACTGTTCCATCTTCTGTATACACATCTTTTTTCTCTTCCATTTTCCTGAAAAGAGTTTAGCTTTGTTCAACGAAACTGTTGAACAACAAAACACACAATCTTTGGTTTAAAGGTCAATACTTTAGATCCGAACCATTAAAATTCCCAAAGTTGCTACGGAAAGAATTACTAGGTTTGGTTGAGACGTGGATGAATGAACTAGTTAAATGGTTAGACCAAAAGTTTCATGCTTTGAGCTTTAAGGGAAAGACCCAAAATGAGCTTAAAAGCTGTAATGAACCGACTTCAAACCCAATATCAAAAACTCAAAAAAACAAGGAAAAAGAGAAACCTTTGGCCACCCGAGACGGTGACGGTTGCGGAATCAGCGACGGAGATAGCAGAAAGAAGAATAAAAAGCAGCCAAGGATTTAGACGGCACTTGTCCAGGCTCCAGCAATGAATACTCTATGAGCATGAATGAGCTCAGAGCTCAGAGCTCTGTTACAGCTTTAAATCCAAGAAAATACAAAGGAGTAACTTTCTTCCTATGTTTGCAATTAAACCCTCTAAGTTTTGTAATATTTTATTTGAGCCTCAAGAGGTTATGTTATCTTTGTTTTCATTCTCTATCAGATTGAATATTAAATTGTTTTTTGACTCCAAACTCCCAAGTATATTAAAAACACACGGAAGGAATCCTCCTCCGAATTTGAGTGGACAATGACATAATCAAGATAGAACGATGTGTGAAAGCAAAAGTTTGGTCATGAAATAAAGGCAAATTTCGATTTTTCTTTTAAAATAGTGTTCATACTAACATTGTTTAATCAAAATAAAATAAAATAGTGTTCATATTTCTTACTCGTATTTTAATTTTATTTATTTTAAGTTATAGAATATGTATCAACTTAATTTTTTTATATATAACATAGTATTATTATAATATCTTGTGCAAAAGAACTTTCAACAAATTCTAATTCAAAAAATACAAATCATTCCTAAAAATAAAAAATAATATGCAAAAGACTTATATAAATTTTGTA
>JAKUCM010004621.1:0-21546 GCA_023374145.1 Lepidium sativum | reverse complement strand
GTAAACCTGCCAAAGCTCATCAGAAAATAAAACTTTGATCATTAAGAGACAATAATAGTAAGAAAGGATCTGGTTAAGGAAATCCGCGGTAACAAAAACCCTAGATAAAACCAATTTGTGCCTCTTAACTAATGAAAAATTCCGTGCATGGCCTGAAAAACATTTTTATCCACTAGAATTTTACATGTTATCGGCAATCAAACGAATTAAAGCAGATTCTACGAATTTTGTTTATAATTTCAGTTGATTTTCCCATCAGAACTTTAAGAAAACAATTTTCGGTGAAGGATAGAAGCCGAAGCAGCGATATCGGCCTCACCCAGAACTCTTGCCGCGTCGGAGACAGAGTTCAACAGCAACGCAAACAAGGAAAATGCTCGAAACAGAGTAAAATCTAGTACGAGAATCGTGTTCTAACCAGAGAATTTCGAGATGGAGCTTCAGAAATGCATAAACGCTCCGGCCACTGGCAAATCACGGTCGCCGTCGGTAAGAGAGCCTGTCCCGTCGTCGTTTGGCTTACTGACGAATCAACCCTTTTTAAGATATTACTACGATTTATCTTATTTCACTTTTTTCAGAATATTACAATTTAAGCCCTACTCTTAGTCCTACTTCAACAATCAAACCCGGAACGTTTTTAAATCAACCAAAATAACCCAATTCAGTGTACATGGGAAACATGACACGTTATCTGTGACTGTTGTGCTTAGAGGCAATTTCCGATTTGAACCAATTTTATTAGTCTATTATACATATACATGTTTGTTCTTGGATAATATCATGCCGTATTTGGTTTGTGGAAATTGAAATTGCTTGAACATAAACTCATAAAAGTCAAAATATATGTTGATATTTAAGTCTTTACTCAACAAAAAAGGCTCCATTTTGGAGTAATTTTGGGGATGAATTGGAGCAAGAGCTATATGGATAATTTAGCATCCAAACATAAACATGCAGCAAGTCAAAGAATACATACGTTAATCATCGTATACGAGACAGTACAAAGCTTCTGATAAACATAATATGTCTATGATCCGTGGCAAGACAATAAACAACAAAGATACATAAAAGATCAGACCTAATAATAATCCTGAGAAGCTAACTACATTAACGTACTCTCCAAGCAGATATAAAGAGATAAGAGATTTTAGAGAGCGAGGAAGGAACATTGTTTTCGGGCGTGGTCAGGTATAAGCTTGGACAATAGTTCTAAGCTTGCTCCTTTAAGCTCTGCAATTTTACATACACCAAAATAGAAAATACAAAGTTTTGTCTTAATATTAATGTTGAATTGGAGAAACAATTAGAAGCATAAGATATATATGTTGAGGAGACAGACCTTGAGGTTTAAAGTTGAAGAGAGGAGGCAAGGGACGACCATTAGGAAGACGTGTATTCAGATCGCGTAGCTCATCGAAGAAGGGGTGAACTATTGCCTCCATCTACAATCACAAGCAAGTTTGAATCAACATAACGTGTATATCAAATATAGTGCTTCATTATAGTAATCATTTCATGACTTACAGCGGTTGATCTGAGGTTTGGTGAATACTGGAGAAGTCTTGAAACGAGGTCTACAGCTTCTGGAGGTGTACGCTTATGAAATATCTTAGGAACCAATAAGAATGAAATTTTCAATCAGGAGAAGAGAATATATATATATATATACACGTATATGGGAAATGTTGAGAGAGCGACTAATAATCAGTTATCTTACTTTGTGCCAAGGATGAGCCTTTATTTGAGGGAATTTGAATTCTGTGTAGTTTGGATTCATACATTTGATTTCCTCCCGAGTTGGTGTTCCAAGAACCTTCTCAAAACACAGTAGAAAAGCAATCGCAATCAATGGTACGAAATGAAACCTCTTCCTAGTTGATATTAGATACAGCAATTATTGAATTGTGGGTGTTCAACCCAAGTTTCAGTTTAACCAAACCTTAATAATCTCGACTAGCTGGTCGACTCCACTCTCACCTGGAAATAAAGGCTACACAAAAGTTGGACCACCCAAAATTTGGTAATACATAAAGTTAGACATAATTTATTGATTCCTATAAAAAGAAAAAGAAAGGATATGTTGGACAGTCAAACTACCTGTCCAAGGAGCAATTCAGCAAGAACACAGCCGGCAGACCATATGTCAATAGCTGTTGTATATTCTGTGGCTCCAAATATAAGTTCAGGTGCTCGATAGTAACGAGAGCAGATATATGAGATGTTTGGTTCGCCTTTGACCTGTTACACAGTGGCAAAGCTAGAAAGGTAAGACTAATAACATTGTATGGCACCAATTATAGTGCCAACTTTTTCATGTGGAAACAGAATCAACATGTAGCTTATTCATAATAGATGCTATACCAGAACTTTTGCGCTACCAAAGTCGCAGAGCTTGACCTGATGTGTATGAGGATTAACCTACGAGAAATACAAGATTAATCAAGCAGCTGCCTGTAGACCAGGGAAAGTTTTGACCAACATTACAACTTAGGATACAAACCAGAAGATTCTGTGGTTTTATATCTCTGTGGCAGACTCCTACTCCTCCATGAATATATACCAAAGCTCTGCAAATCTGCATCCACAACAGGAAGGCATACAAAATTTTTTAAGAATATCACTACAAAAGTATTAAGTAAGACAAGATAAATGAAATGACACGAACACATATTCTCGTGGGCTCAACAGAAAATTACCTGATATGTATAGAGTTTAACATATATCATGGGCATCCTCTGATTTGCCCGACTGTAGTGCTTCGAGACGCGATAGACAGTCTCAGGAACGCATTCAAGAACCAAATTGAGATACAACTCATCTTTTTCAGTCGTCGAGAAAAAACAATGCTTGAGCGATACAACATTAGGGTGATCAAGAAGCCGCATTGTCTGCAGCTCACGATTTTTATATCTCTTGTCTTGTAAGACTTTCTTAATTGCCACAGTTTCCCCCGTTTCTAAGCACTTGGCCTGCAGACACAAGTAAGAAGATCAGAAAAAACTATCTACATAACTTAGTGAGAAAAACTATTCAGGGTATATAATTGACACAGTACTTGAAAAACGATTCCAAATGAACCTTGTCCAAGAATGCGCTCTGCCATGTAACTTATTGTCTGAAATGGGAAAACATAAAGAGATATAATAACACATTACTTAGTGCAGCAATGGCGAGTAATCCAGTTATAATGGAAAGAATTAGCCGTTGTGCCACTAATGTATACACTTGACCGTTCATTCAACTTCCTAATCTGAAAGAAGGGATGGATATTCCTCTAAAGATAATATTGGACAAGCTAACCTGTTTAGGCTGACCATTTTTCCCACCGATAGTTGTAACAATAATATGACCTGTTTCAGTTCCATTCCCATCAACCACAGCTGGTTCCATTTCCTAATAGAGTCCAGCAATCAGCAAAAATGCAAGAAGAAAAAACACATTAGCAACAAAACAAAGAGGCCAAGCCTGTTTAAGTTTATTCATTGAGTTCTTTAACCTTATCATCTTTTATCTTCATCTCATTAATCCCTTCAGGAAGTTTGTCAGCACATAGGGAAGCATTATTCTGTTTCGTAGACATAGAAGAAGGTAATGTTCCCACGGAAGCCATTTTCAACAATGTAATTCTGAAGTCCTAAAATCTGCTAAGGCAATAACACAAAGAAACAAAAACACATTACAGAAGTTTCAAGTTAAATCTCTTTGCACGAACCCAAAATTGGAACAAAATGACCGAACATAGAGACAGTGAAGAAGATCTACTGATCTAGAAAGTAAGAACTTACAAAAGCCTAGCTCTCAATCCGATCATGTTAACATAAATTTATGCATAAACAGTAATCACTAAAACTAAAAGATTAGTTCCATAATCTCTTTAAGCGTCAAGGTAAAGAAACAGAAAGAGAAAACCGCCGACTCCGTCATACATGAAATGTCTCCGCCGCAATTTCACTTCACCATGTTGTATCTGCAGTAACTCGAAAACTCTTTCCTTGCCGAAAATGGCGAATCTCTTTCTCTATACGTGAAGCAGCGTTTCTCGTGTTTTTTTTGTCTGGAAGGAAAAAAACGGACCTCAATAGATGGTTTCAGAGATTAGTTGATAGTTAGTTTTGACGTCCGCGCTAAAGGAAGAGTATCCGTACACGTGGCGTTGTTTGGTTGGAATAACTGAGACTCACGTCATTTGTGTTGACTGCTTTTAATGGACTTGAATTTTGCTTTTTCTATTGTTTGGTATATCGTAAGCTTCTCTAATAGACGGTTAGATTTAAGTCACTGAAAGGTAAGATTAATGCAAGGAATAATCGGACGGCTACTATTACGAGGCCTATGAAACGTTTAAGCAAAGTGTTGCGTATACTGATTCTCGTTCCTCACTTTTCTATGTTGTTTTTGTTTTGTCAGAAAATAATAATTAATTGTATTACGAAATCGCCAAGTCAGCTTTAAAAGCGACAAGATCTAAACGATGTCGTGTTCAATTCGACCGGTGGTCATACACGCAGATGGGCTTATCATATGGACGAATGAATAATAGTTGGGCTTTTAGTTTCGTTAAAACTTAAGATATTGGTTAAATCATTGTTGGGATTTGGTAGTCATGGACGTTGGAGACCGATCGAGTTCGTTTCAGTTGTTTTGGAAAGATATAGAATTTGGTCATTTTTAAAATTTATTTTGGATTTAATTCAGATTCGATTCAACTTTGTCTTTCGGAATTGCAATATAAATCCAAATTCGGTTTTAGAATGATTATATTTCACCTAAAATATAGATTTATTAGTGTAAATGTTTTGGTTAGATATTTTAAATATGGACTTTATGTTCTTACGATTTGCTTATATTTCAGAAATCATTCCGTTATACAAATTCTACAGATGCTAAAAAAATAATATTCATGTAACTAGGGAGTTTGTTGGCCAATAGAGTTCTGAAGATCATGAAATCAAACAGAGAATGATTCAACAAACTTCGTTCAACATCAACGTCTCAAATGCATACATGTAGCAAATAGCAGCCTCTATATTATTTGACTTGGGACTCATGTACGTGTATCTCCATATCACGAGTTTAATTTTATGCATTGAACCTTATTATATCATAAAATTAAACCATAAAATCCTCAGATATTGGTATATTTTATGATTTTACTTCTCTCTATAACAACAAAACAGAAAACCTTATAGAGGATCCTATTGTCTTGCAACCAAGTAACCAACTAATGAGAGCTTTAAATAATTACGAGTTGAAGATAAAAGACTAGCAGTTTTTAATTAGCATTTCAGAAGATTCAGTGACATCAAATATTTAACTTGATCTATTTGTGTCTATGTGTGTAATTATTAAACTCACTCTTGTTTTACCCATTGCATTGGGTTTGTAATAGTTGTTTACTAGAACCATTTTCTTTATTGTGTTGTTACCTTTCTACTTAGAAATGTCATAACGTATTCTCTGTTTTCGAAAGAATAGCTACCAAAGCAGAACTGATACGGACATGTAATAGATCAGACATATATGAAGGACATGGAAGAGTAGAAAGATAACGCAACAAACAAAAGAACTTTTGTTTTTGTGTTTTAGAATATAAACATACAACAAGTTATTATAGACGCACTTACTAGATCAGTCAATGGAGCTTTTTTCTTCTTTTGTAATGCAACACATTGTTTGTTGTCTATCAAAAGCTTGCGGGATTCAGTAGACATGAGCTGGATCTTGCGGAGATTCTTCAGCATTGCGCTTGATTGTGATGATTGGGCATTCTGCATGCTTCAAGCCAAATTCACTCACAGTCCCAACAAATACCCTGTCTAATAGTAGTAACAAGTGTGAATTGATTACACAATAGTCCGTGATTCCTAGCTTAAGTAGGTGGCTATACACGTTACTTTAATCACGACTATTGCAGTAAAAGAAATATGAAGCATGAACAGTGGTTGATGCCCATGAACACCTCGTAGTTAAATAACAACTTTATGAGGTGTCATCAGATGCATCAAACAAGTTGCAGTTGGTATAATAAGATAGCTCATACTTGATTTTTACATTTCCCATTGAAACTATATGAAACATCAATAACTCTAAAATCCCTTAGTGAGTTTTTCAAATCGAACTATTGTTCTGGATGGTGAATCCATGCCAAAACAATAGCTATTAGTTGATACGTGCAATAACTATAAAGCGATAATAAGCCTACTTGAGGTGTGTGTGAGAATTGTACATACTTTTGGAATGGGCTGAGACAACTACTTCCCACAACAAGAAAATTAGGTCGGACCTGTCTCACTTCATGGCATATCACTCCCATGGGATCGCCTCACCTGATCCAAGCCTCACACCCAACCTACAACAAATTCAACGACTTGCTTATTACATAACAATTAAAGCTTATGATACAAGTGCAGGGCATAGAGACATACATGAATCTTGTATGAGTTAAAAGAGTCTTTTACCCCAATCTCATGACACATTTTGACGAAAAACTCCAGAAGGTGAAGTCCATTTGCCTTGTTACGCTCCCTCATTTCTCGAATATCATTAGAAGAAACATATATGTTGTCTGTTGACCGTCTTCTGCGCTTCGTGGGTCGTAATAGGCTGGATCGAAGTGATGGTCCATTAGTCGAAGAAGACAGATGATTGGGTCTTCTGATGGGCTGCGATTTTGGGTCATTTTGCTTGGTCTTCTTCTTCTATTTCCTGAAAGGGTATTTGAGCCTTTTGGGTCAAATGTGGGAAGAAGAGGAAAGATATCGAGTGGTGACAGTGGGTATGGATGGTGTGGGATGTTCTCGAGCATAAGAAGAGAACAAATGGACCATGGAGGATAGAGAAAGAGTTACCGAGAGTATACCAAAAGTGTGTGCAAAAGAGAGAGTGTTGATTTTTCTTTTTTCACTTCTTGTTCTTGTATCTCTTGAGTGTTGTAACTTGTTCTTGAGGCTAGTGGATTCACATCTATGAGCTTAGCTCACTGAAACGTACCAAGGAGGCAATATCCTTGGGAACTCATAAATCCTTGAGTCTAAATCCCCACAAACTTTATACCTACATCAAAACATACTCAATCTCATTAGTGAATTAGTGAAAATCATAAACATATTTCACAACAAGTGGTATCAGAGCCATAAGTATTATGATGTCGACAAAAGAGACTAGTACGAAAGATGAGAAGGCTGGGTACATAGAACCAACACAATGACGTTTTGATGTTAAGAAGTTTGACGGAGAAGGTGATTTCTCACTCTGGAAATTCAAGATCTTGGCGCAACTGGAAATTCTAGGATTAGATGATCTGCTTATGCCGGTTTATCTTGAAGAAAAAACAAGCTTGGATCCAAAGGGTGTAGAGTACGACAAGAGAGCTGTCGAAGAAAGGCTTGAAAAAACAAAAGCAGATCCAAGA
Organism: Lepidium sativum; assembly: GCA_023374145.1. Taxonomy (NCBI): domain Eukaryota; kingdom Viridiplantae; phylum Streptophyta; class Magnoliopsida; order Brassicales; family Brassicaceae; genus Lepidium; species Lepidium sativum. The sequence goes on along the minus strand of JAKUCM010004621.1, from coordinate 14,132 downwards.
TGGAAAGCTAAAGATAAAAGGGCTAAGAATCTAATATGCTCTAACTTAGCTGATGCAGTGCTCAAGTCTGTTAAAAAAGAGAGATCTTCATATGGTACATAGATGGCTTTGGAAGCTGAATATCAGGTGAAAACGCTTCCGCACAGATTTAACCTTAAACAAAGGTTTTATGCTTTCAAAATGGATGCGGGAAAGAATCTGGACAAGAATCTCGATGCATTTAACAAACTGATATTTGACCTAGCAAGTGTTCATGTTGACATGAGTGATGAAGACAAGGCAGCTATATTGATGAATAGTTTACCAAAACAGTTTGACACCCTTTTTCGCACCTTGAAATACAGTAGTGGAAAAGAAACGATCACAGTGAAGGATATTGGGAGCTCGGCATATTCTATAGAAATGGAATTTAAAGAAAAAGGATTGTACAAGCTGCAATCTAGAGCAGAAGGTTTGGTCTTTCAGAGCAGAGGAATGAGAGAAAAGGTGTCATCTTCAAAGGGAAAATAGAAGGAGAAAAGTATATTTAAATCTAGAGCCAATAGTAAACAATGCTGGTTTTGCGGTTCAGAGGATCACTTCAAAAGGGATTGTCCAAAGAGGAGATATCATGGGAATGATAGTAAGTTTGGAAAAGCATAAGCTTATGGCAATCTAGAAGGAACCATTGATGTTTATGGCATCATATAGTGAAATTGGACATGAATAGATAATAGATTCTGGATGTTCATATCACATGACAATTAGGAAGGACCTCATGTTTGATGTAGAAGAAATTGATGGAGGTAAAATATTGATGGGAAATGACACGAGCTGCGATGTTATTGCTATAGGAAAAGTGAGGTTTCAGAATCCTGATGGATCAGTAGTGATTCTATCACAAGTGAGATTTTCAGCTATGGCTATAAGGAACCTAATATCTCTGGGACAATTGGAAATGCTTGGATGCTAGTACAAGTTAAGAAATTTTAGATTACAAGTGTTCAAGGATGAAAGGGACGTCTTGACAGCCAATTACAAAGATACTTTGTATTTCCTTAATGGAAAACCGGAAATGGTTTAAGCTAACGTGGCATTGGTGGCAGAAAATATGACTGATCTATGGCATAGTAGATTAGGACACATGAGCGCCGCTAACATGAAGCTATTAAAGGAGAAAGGGATGATAAAACAAAGTGAGATCAAAGACTTCAAGAAATGTGAGCCATGTATTTTGGGAAAGTCACACAAAATATCATTCAAGAAGGGACTTCATGATTCTGAAGGGCTTCTGGAATATGTTCATTCAGATCAGTGGGGATCGCCGAATGTAAATCCAAGTTTAGCGAAATGTCAGTACTATATATCATTCGTTGATGATTGCACAAGAAAGGTTTGTGTGTATTTCTTAAAAACAAAGGATGAGGCTTATGGGAAGTTTGTTGATTGGAAAACTTTGACTGAGAATCAAAGTTGAAAAAGATTGAAAGTTTTGAGAACAAATAATGGTCTGGAATACTGTAACAAAGCTTTTGATGATTATTGCGCTCAAGAAGGTATTAAAAGGCACAAAACATTTCCATACACCCCACAACAAAATGGAATAGCTGAGAGGCTGAACATGACAATTATGGAAAAAGTTAGAAGTTTGTTAACATAAACTGGTCTACCAGAATCGTATTGGGCTGAGGTTGCGTCTACGGTTGTTTACATACTAAACATAACTCCTTCAAAACCTATTGACTTTCAAATACCAGAACAGTTGTGGACAGGAAGGGAACTGGATTTTTCTCACATGAGAAGATTTGGCTGTTTATCATATTTTCATGTTGATCAAGGAAAATTGAAACCTAGTGCTAAGAAAGTAGTCTTCCTGGGACATCCACAGGGTGTTAAGGGTTGCAAAATATGGAGTTTGGAGGATAAAAGATGCATTGTAAGCAGAGACGTGATCTTCAATGAAGATGTGATCTACATAGATTTTGATAAAGTTTCAATTGATTTTGAAAGGAAAAAGGACGTCAGAAAGAGTAAAAGAATAACTTTTGTACTGCCTATGAATTCAAAGGAAGCTGAGAGTTCAAATGAAGTTAATCATGGCAGAGATCAAGGTGGAGTTCTTCATGATTTGAATGATGAAACTGGAGAAGTAATTGTAGAAGCTGAAACATAATTGGAGGATGTTGGCTATGGTGATTATTTGTTGGGTAGGAACAGAGGTAGAAGAGAATTCAGGCGTCCTAGCAGGTTCATTGAAAACAATGTGTCATACTATGCACTAAATATTGCGGATGTGGTAAATTTTGATGAGTCAAAAACATACATACAAAGGTTGTAAATGGAAAGGATCGTGAATTTTGGGTTGCTGATATGAATGAAGATATAGATTCTTGCAACAAGAATCAGACTTGGTCAGATATTCCTATGACTAGTGACCTAAGAACCATAGGTGCAAGTGGATCTACAAAGTGGAACCATGCATACCAGGGGATGAAAAACAGAGGTTCAAAGCTAGATTGGTTTCTAAGGGGTTCATACAAATTAAAGGAATAAATTATCATGAGGTGTTTTCTCATGTGGTTAAACACACTACCATAAGGTTAATGCTTTCAATTAAGGTGAATTTTGATATGGAATTGGAACATATGGATGTGAAAACAACTTTTTTACATGGAAACCTAAACGAAAAGATATATGCAGCAACCTGAAGGATATAAAAAAGAGAGAAGTGTATGTTTATTACATAAATCATTATACGGTTTAAAGCAAGCATCAAGGCAGTGGAATTTGAGATTTAATGAATACATTCAATCTCAGGGTTATAGTAGAAGTGATTTTGACACTTGCTTGTATTTCAGAGAATTCAAGAAGGATTGCTACATTTATTTACTTTTTTATGTTGATGACATGTTGTTGATATCAAATGACATGAGAGAAATCAACAAGTTAAAGTGATTATTAAGCGATGAGTTTGAAATGAAAGATTTGGGAGGTGAAAGGAGGATACTTGGTATGGACATTACAAGGGACAGAGTGAATGGGATTCTGAGATTATCTCAGAAGGTTTATATTGACAAAATTTTAAGCATGTTCAGTCAAACAGAGTTAAAAGCAGTTCATACTCCTATGGGTTCTCATTTTAACCTATCTAGTGTTAAGAATCATGAGAAGCATATAGAAAACATACCTAATGACAATGTGGTGGGCAGTTTGATGTATGTAATGGTAGGATCGTGTGCGGATTTAGCCTATGTTGTTGGTCTTGTTAGTCGCTTCATGGGCAATCCTGACATAGAACATTGGAGTGCATTTAGATGGATCCTAAGATATCTAAAACAAGAAAAAGATCTAAGCGTAACATTTTAAGAAAAGTGAAAGCAGAAAGATAGTGGGATACTGTGATAGTGATTATGCGGCTGAACTTGACAGAAGAAGGTCAATAACTGGCTACATTTTTCAGGTTGGCGGAAACACCGTTAGTTGGAGATCTGGGCTGCTTAGTCGAGTGGCCCTGTCAACAACAAAAGCAGAATACATATCGCTAATGGAAGCTGTAAAAGAGGTTGTGTGGTTAAAAGGAATTACATGCGAGATAGGATTCGGAGATCTGGATGCGGAAATGTTCTATGACTCTTAAAGTGTTATATGTCTCGCAAAAAATAGTGTTTATCACGAAAGGAAAAAACATATGGCTGTCAGGATGAGTTTCTTGAGAGAATAAGAAGAATAAGTGATTGTGAAGAAATAAATACCTTGGAGAATCCGGTGAATATTCTAACAAAATCAGTGTCGGTAAAGAAGTTTGAGACGGCGTTGGATCGGCTGGGCTTGCTCAGCGATCAGTCTTAATGGCAGAAAAAGAGTCTTTTAGAAGTCTCTTCGATATTCCTGCATGTCGAAGAGGGAAACAGAGGAGACAGTTAAAGTCTCTCCTGGTGTTCGGTATTCTGAGATATCGAAGAAGAAAAAACGGAGAAGATGCTGAGAATACTTACTATGTGTGTGTCGGTGTTCGTGCATGTCGAAGAGGGGAACAGCAGAGACGGTTGGAGTCTTTACTGGTCTTCGATGTTCTTGCATGAAGGATGAGGAACAGAGATGATGGTGTTTCGCCTTTGATTTTTGGGTTCGCGGCAGAGAAGATGAGAGGATTTCTCTTTATTTTTTGGGAGTGTGAATGAAAAAATGGTGAAGTGTTTTGGTATTAGGGTCGCGGCGGAGAAGATGAAGGGTTATCTTGGAACTCAAATCGCAATGGAGAAGTCTAGGAGTTCTCTCTCGATTCTTTTGTGATGGCGAAGAAGACGAGGTGGAGTATGTGGACCGTCTTATGCGCTTCGTGGGCCGTAATGGGCTGCATCGAAGTGCTGGTCCATTAGTCGAAGAAGACAGTTGATTGGATCTTCTGATGGGATGCGTTTGGGTCTTCTGATGGGCTGCAATTTTGGGCCATTTTGCTTGGTCTTCTTCTTCTATTTCGTGAAAGGGTAATTTAGCCTTTTGGATCAAATGTGGGAAGAAGAGGAAAGATATTAGAGTGGTGGCAGTGGGAGTGGATGGTGTGGGATGTTCTCGAGCATAAGAAGAGAACATAATGGACCATGGAGGATAAAGAAAGAGTTACCGAGAGTAGACCAAAAGTGTGTGAAAAAGAGAGAGTCTTGATTTTTCTTTTTTCACTTCTTGTTCTTGTATCTCTTGAGTGTTGTAACTTGTTCTTGAGGCTAGTGGATTCACATCTATGAGCTTGGCTCATCGAAACGTACCAAGGAGGCAATATCCTTGGAAACTCATAAATCCTTGAGTCAAAATCCCCACAAACTTTATACATACATCAAAACATACTCAATTTCATTAGTGAATTAGTGAAAATCATAAACAGATTTCACAACATTGTCCATATAATCAAAACTTGGTTCCCAATTCATAATTATAACAAGTAAGATCATGTCATCCAATAGGAATTTTAGTATCAAGGGAAAAAATAGCATATTGAATAAACATAAAGAAAACATCTTCTATCATACATATTAGACACAATAAACTACTCACAGAACTAACTAAATTTCACTAAGTTCACAAACCAATAAATAGGATTGTAAGGATTAGGGAACATAATTAGGATAAACAAAAAATGGATTTTTGTATTCCGGATAAAGAGTGCTCGTAAATCAGAAGTGAATACATGGAGTCTTGTCAATACACAATTCTTCTCAAACTTCTATTAAAAAACTCTGCGACCCTCACAAACAGCAAAAACATGAGAGATATCTAACATCAAGCCTTAAGAACATATGATAACAACGAACATAAGAGAGAAGGAGTCAATGAACTGGCAAAGATTGTACGCGGGTGGTGCACGTTAGAACACGATAGCATAAGACCATCTCCATCCATGAGTCTCTATTTTTGAGTCTCTTAATCATAAAAAAATTAATAGTTTAATATAATTTACTTTTTAATTAAATTTTAATTATTAAAAATAAACAAACCGATAAGGACAAATTACCTATCTAAAAGACTCATAGAGTCTTTTAAATCTCTTTTTCCCTCACCTCTATTTTCATTATTTTTATTTTCTTACTTTTTAGAAACTTTGCTAAGAATCTTTATTGAAGGTGATCTAACATTTTTTAGTGTCAACTAAACTACGCGTGGTCTACGCGTGGTATAGACTCGTCGAGGTCTAGGACCGGCAATTGCAAGTCAGATTCAATTTTCCCTACCACAGCTAATCAGTCGTTCACCGGGTATAAGTGTTATGTGGACGCCTCCTGGAAGGCAACCGATCCATTTTCGGGTTTTGGTTTGATAGCGTTTCCAGATTCAGTGGAGGAGGAATTGGCGGGATCGGAGAGAGGACACCGGTGCCTGTCGCTGTTACACGAGTTTTGGAGGCGTTAGTGAAGTGGCGGGTGATGGTGGTTAAGGTTTCTACTGATTGCGAGTCGGTGTGGCATATTCTTCACCATCGAGAGGATTGGCCGGCTTTCGAGACGTACCAGGAGGAGTTTACCCGATTGCAATCGCTCTTCAGAAGCTGTTCCCTATCGGTTATCTCGAGATCGCTGAAGTACAAGGCAGATGGACTAGGTCGGACAGGTCGGAAAGGTTATAAGGAGGCCATAAGGATAGGACCGGTGTTCTAATGTTCTTTTTTTGGCATATCTTGTCGTTGGAAAAAAAAAAAAACTACTACGCGTGGTCGGTTACGAGCTGGACATCTCAAAAAAATATCTTACCGGGCCATTAACAATCCTAAATAGAATATTTTTTGTGCTATTGGGCTTTCACAAACCTTTTTTGGATAAAATATGGGCTTTCCCATAGGTTTTTTTGGATAAAATATGGACTTTCCCATACTTCCGGTTTTTTTTTAACTCTCTAAATATTTCCAGGTAAAATGTGGTATTGGAATAGATGATCGAAATATATCTATACGAGTACGCTCATTAACGAAATGTAATCATAAACACATGAACAAAAAACAATTCACATTATATATTTATTTGAAGATAACAAAATTAATACGTACAAAGTGAGAGCAATCATTGAATCCCAGTGAAGGAGACTCTACCAAAACCAAGATGACCAATTTGATACAACTCTAACCACACTCTCTCGGCTTCTACTCTTGCACTTACTCTCGACTCATCATCATGATCTCCTCCTAACGACGTCGTTTTAACGTCCTCCTTCGTTAAACTCCCATCTCTCTCCACCACAAACTGATGATCGTCATAATCTCCGCCGCGACAACATCCTCCTCCGCCGCATTTCATCTCCCCGTCGCCGTTGAGGTTCCCGTGGGTTTGCCGCTTGTATAACAACCTCCGCTTCTTCTTAACGCCGAGACATCGCCGTCCGATCATCCATGGAACTTTGACGAAAGTGAGAGTCAAAAAGTTAATGATCGCACATGGACAACAACAAAGCGCTACACAGTCAGCGATCGCTGCAGCTGTCCACGAACGGCATCTCTTGCCGGAGCATTTGACTTCTCGGCCGTGAGTGTGGTGGTTGTTGTAATGCCGTCGCCGATGGTCCTCTTCGTCGACGGTGTCGTTTTGACAGTGGGTCCCGCCATGACTTCGATGCGGGTTTTCCTCCATCAAAACAAAAATCCTGAATAATACAAAAACAAAAAATGAGATTATTCACTACATTGTTTTAATATGAGATAGATTAATATTGTAATTAAATTTATGGATCAAAATTTGAAAAAGTTTTGCTTACAAGTTGATACGTATAGGAAATAGTAAAACATTATTAAACAACAGAGATGTAGGAAACAACAACTCAGAGATTTTCCATACACTTTCACTTAATGACCCCAGACACTTCTGATTTAGATTCATTACTCTCTCACTCTCTGTCTCGCGCGTGAAATCACGACATTAACCGACTTCGATTTTTCTCTTTCCAAATTTAAATCAAAACCGGTTTATACGGTTTGGTCTTATGAGTCTGGTTTGTAAATTGGAAAGAGCGCGTGGGAAACGAATCCGTATATTTTGTTAATTTGGTATCCTTACCATCGGAATTATATAAATCTTTTAAAGAGTTCTTCTGGGGATATGTAATGAATTAATGATTATTTTTTCATTAGAGCTCTCTCAGTTGTGGTAGTCTGGTAGGCATCTAGTTAATACTCTTAAACAAGAATCAAAAAGTTGTATTGGGTTTCCACTATTTTTTAAGTTGTAGTATATTAAAAAAAAAGGGAAAATTGAGATTGTTGTACCCACAAAAATTTAAAGGTTTATCAAAAAAACAAAAATTTATGATGATTGATAAGAAAATGTTAAGTAATAAGAAAATATATACAGATAAATGTGATAACGTGGATGGTTAGTGGGAAGGATTATCTTTCACGTGGAATGCCGGGTCTTTTTATGGCCCAATTACGTGGAGTGTAATAAAATAGTACAATTTTATAAAATAAGTATAAAATTTGATAGTATAGTCCAAATACAGTTGAGTCTTCCCACTTTACTTAGAAAACAATTGATTATTAATTGCCCTATATAAACAATACTCCTACCTATAACGTCTATTAGGAATCTCCCTGCAATTATTTACAGAAAACGTTAAAATAATTTTTATATATGTATGAAGTAGCTAGCTACTTATATATATATATATATATATATATATATGGACTCTTGCAAAGGTTGTAGAGTTATATTTTTCAGCTTCATCTTTACGTCGTAAGTAAAATATAATTATGTATTCTAGTTTTATGCTATATTTTCACAAGCCGTCATCATAATTGTTTCGTATATAGAGATTAAAAACAAAATATACTTGCATACTTCTATTTTCTTTTTTATCGAAGTGAGACCTAGTACTATTGTACCTTTTTCACTTGTCCAAGGTGAAAAAGTGCAAAATTTTGGGTAAATTTCTAAAAATGTAATTTGCATGTTCGTATACCAATATATTGAAACACATACACACACACGACTCTATACATATAGATATTTTATGCATATTGGATATCATTATCAGAAGCTAAATTTTGAAATGGTAAATACGATTACAATTAAAGATGAAGACATGTTTTTAATCGCCAATGAGTTAATTAGTCACATGCAACCAGCAAATCTATCTAATTAATCGTGTATTAGGATTATAAATAACTAAAGCTATTCAGAGATGTGAATCAACACGATGAGCTTTCTAGCTAATTACAGTCCCCTCACAGGGATTTATACAAACTCGATATGTTCTTTTAAATAAACCCTAATATTCGAAAGTGTTAAGGAAATGTAGAGATGGTTAATGGATATTACCTTGGAATTTCGTTAACTTGGTTCCTTTCTGGTAATGTATACAATCATGTAGACATATTTATAAATATATAAGGATCAACAGAAACACATTTTCATTTGATGTATTGTGTTTTGTAACAATTAATCTTAAGTGTGGTTTTGCAGCTTTGGTATGATGAATGTGATAAAGGAGAGAGAATGAGAAGAAGGAGAAGAAAGAAGGATGAGAAGAAGATTAGAAAAATATGATTTGGTCTACCAAATGCTCCATTTATACGTATATACACATATTTGTACACACTCTCTTTCTATATTGTGTGTATATATACTCTGTCTCTCAAAGACATATACATATTCACGTAGATTAATGGAGTCGTTAGAGCGTCTTCATTTATGGAAGCTTGTTTTGAAGTTCTTAACTACTATAATATTATTATTTTTGTAAAAGAATTATTTTAAATTTAAATTTATCTTTTCAAAAACCTTAAAGAGTATTTTAAGTAAAGGTTCTTACAAATAAAATAATTAAAAATAGTTTGTAATAATTAAAATAATATTATATTTAAGAAAAAGAGGAAAGATGATTTCTTAAAATTTTTGTTTAAGAAACTTTCATCAATTTTTAAGAAACTCAATAGAGAAAGTGGATTAGGATAATTGGATGTAAAAATTTTAAATTAAAATAATAATTAATATGTTAATATTTTATTTTAAAGAAATTCATCTCTCTTAAATATTGGAGGTGGTCATATTTTTCATTTTTAAGAACTTATTATAGTTTTTCTTATTTATTTTTTGTAACTTTTTTTATACTAAGAAACTTGGTTAATATTTTTTCGTTGGAAGTGGTTTTATATATATATATATATGTTTTAAATAGAGAAAGAATATTTTTTTAAACCTCTACATGTGTGAGTAAACACTTAATTTTTTTATAATATTTAGACATGTAAATAGTTGTACGTAGCTAACAAAGGTTTTGTAGCTGGGATTTTGGTTAAGTTGAGTATTATATTTTCTGTATTTTTCTTTATTGGGAAACTCCGTCCTCGGGCACGAGGTTTGCTCCCTGTATTGCGATTTAAAAAAATCGGTTACTACTCTCTGAATCAAGCAAGTTTCAACAATACTATTGTGACCGTTACAGATGTACGGGGTCGGGTGATTTCTTCATACAAGTAAAGAGATCTATTCATTGATAGTTTGATTCTATTAACTAGTCATTAATTACTACTCTTTTGGGACGCACAATAAGGCACTTTATACTTTGATTTCCGTTAAATCTTCAAGAGAAAATGTCCCTCCTGCTGTATACTAAAACTTTCTAGGGACCACCTCATGGTATCCAAGTTGAAAGAGATAAATTGAACAAGTAATGGACGTGAAATACCAGATTGGCCCGTTCCGCCATAAGTACCTCCATATCCGTGAACCGTATTGAGCAATATAACAACTCCATGAATGAGCAAACATGGAGGTTGCATTAATGCTAGTTTGATATGATATTGCTAAAAGTCTAAATATTGGACTATGAATAGTTTTATTTATTTAATTGTTGAAAGAGAAAATAAAAAATTTGTAATTGAACCGCTATGTTTTGAATCAACTTTTTTGGGTATAAATCGTATGATCTAGGTTTTGATTGTATTTATTTAGTTATTATATAACAGTTGAAAAATAGTTTGCATCTATTTTTACTGTTATAATATCTCTCTAAGACTTTAGACTCGATCTAAACAAATCTTATTAGTAAATAGCATGAGAGAAATACTATCAAATGAAAGCCGAGAAATGTGAGATATGTTTAGTGGATCACGATATTTAGTGATAGTTAAATATTTATATAAGTGTCTTTTCCAAAAAAAAGAAATTATATAAGTGCAGATTAGTAAACTAGCGAACGACAGTGGATTAAATTTGAAACAAAATCGTATGATATACAAAGCAAATTAAATGAGTAGTATTATTGATTGGGTATATAATATAATACCATATGATAATCTGTGAGGGTTGCTAAGTATTTTTCAATGATAAGATGATGTAATCATTATTACATAAAAATTTCAATCATAATGGCCTTTAACTAAAAAATATCATAATGATAAGAATATTCGTGTTTACGCATTTATATATATATATATATATATATAATAAGTCGGTACGTGTACAACATGTATATATAAAATTAACATGTAAAACATAGAGATACATATTTTATTTTTTTGGTCGACAAACAGAAATATGTATATATATTGTCACAAAACAATATACAACTTTATCTGTAGTAGTCCAGTACCACTGTTCTATTGTAGTCGATAACTTTTTTTCTAAACTTATTGGCCTAAGAAATAAGTATAATTAAAATATGAAAAATTATCAGGTAGAGTATATTATGAGTTGTGACCTGTGAGTAATATATAAAAATAAAAGCAAATTGACTATTGTAGAATACCAAAAATTTCATGTTGAATAATTAATTAAAAATATATACTTTCACTTTCCTCTAAAAAAATTGTTTCAAAAAGATAGATTTTTTTTCTAATTTCTAACGTATATTTGATTTGATATTTAATATTTTATTTAATTGTATACTTATAATTAATTAATTTTTTTATCTTCTAAAAATTAATAAAACTAAATAAGATATTGTAAGAGAAAATTTAAATATATATAATATTCAGAAATTGAATTTTATTACCTATATTATATAGCACCTAGACTAATAGAATGATTAAATTGTAAACCAAAATGACAGGAAAAAGATATGTGTGAAACTCTCAAAACTATTAAAAACTAGAGAAATCAAATCAAGGGGAACTAGCCCCAATTTATGTTTGCTTCCCAAACTCCAAGCCTTTTCACATTACTTATTATTTTATTGGAATTTTTTTTTAAATGTTATTTTTTATATTTTTAGTTACATTTAAATGTTTTTCTAATTTTTATACAAAATGTTTTTTTTTGGAAGACACTTTTTTGTAGTTTTAAATTGCAATGTTATTGTCGAGCGTGGATAAAATATTGATTACCACATACATATATAGTAATTTTAGTAATTTTATAGTGGAAATACATTTGTTGTCTACAGTGACACATTTATATGGTCTATTCATGAACATAACATACATTGTTGTTTACAATAGACATTTATACAATTCATTGTGGATAACGATGTTGCAATTCTAATATCAGAAAAAGAATCGCCCAAAGAAACATGAAATGTGGCATTTTGTGTAAAGTTCAAAAATGATGGCATTTGAGATCATTAAAAACATAAAAATGGCATTCTGTACAATTATCTCTTCTAATCCAAATTAAAAAATGAATGATTAGAAATGCCTTTTTTTAGTGTATTCTGTGTCCTTTTAATTTTGTTTTTGTTTAAAAATGCCCCATATTGCAAAAAAATATTCCACCAATTTTGTTTCATCTCAAACTTTTTGTTTTATAAATTTATCAGGTTTTATAAGAGTCTTTATAAAATCTTACAAATAGTATATTTATAAGTTATCTTATTTAGACCTTATAAATAACTATATTTATAAGTTATTTTATAAAAATTTTAAAAAATTTTAGTTTATAGGACATAAATATAATATATATATATATATATTCAATTCTAATTAAAACGCAATTTATTAAGTGATTTCGATCTATATTCATTTGTTTTTCACAATTTAGAAATTATTTTTCATGTTTATTCTCCAAAAAGTTTTGGATATTTATAATTGGATTTATAAAATTTTATAAAAAAATTCGGCTCTTTAAGTTTGTTTCCTATTCTTCTAATATTTATTTATGTTTTTATAAGTATCTTTATAAAAACTATGTAAAATATTTGTTTATACATTTTTATAAGGCTTTTGTAAGACAAAGACAACTTATAAATTAATTTTTGTATAAAATTTTATCAGATAATTTATAAATGTAAAAACCAAATTTGGAAGGCAAAATTTTTTGGAAGAAAAAATCTGTTAAAAGAAAAGAAAATTAAAAAATTATGAAGGTATATTAATCATTTGTCAATAATGAATGACATTTTTTCTAGTATAAAAAAAAAAAAAAAGAATGTTGAAATGTGTTCATTTGAGGAGCATTTTTTCAATTGTCCCAATTAGAAATATCTATCTACTTAACAAATTTGAGTGAGTTTGAATAAATCTGAACATCTAACTTTCATTCTAATTAACGCTTTGAAATCAGGCAATCTTCTATCATAAATCTATGAACCCTTAAGGCTATCATCGATCTTACCTATCGTTTTTCATCTGTTTTGTTTGAGCATATTTCCAGAAATTGGAACACAGTTGCTGATGGTCTATCTAAAAATGTTTTGTATTGCCAAAACTCAAGCGTTCTAGTTTAATGAAGCTTTTCAGTGACAAAAAAGAAAGAAAAAAAAATACTACTACACTTCACGATGGAGAGTATTTTAGAGTATATATTATTAAGATGGATGAAAGTACAATGGTAACAAGGCCGATATACATAAAAGCTTTCTACATGTGATTTCAGTGTGATGTGCATTTTCTTAGGAGTTGGGTTATATATTGTAGATATATATGAGTTTTTAATAGTTTTATATGTACGTAGTAGATTTTATATATAACTTATAAGGTTTGTTTACAATCATCAGCAACTATAGAAAAACGTTGTTTTGTGTTTTAAATAAAAATAAACATCTTATATATCAATCAAAGTAAAAGACACTTTCATTTATGTATTATATCTTTTAAGATAAAAAATTAATTTATAGTTTTTTTTGTCAACACCCTACTGGCTTTTAAATCCCCTCCTACGACTGCAGGTAGGGGGTTCGATCTCTGGTGCCTTGGGGATTTGTAAAGTGACTACATCACTGGACCACCTGTCCTCGACAAATTAATTTATGGTTTAGATCGATCTATTTTATCTTATAGAAAATTTAATAACTAAATGAAATTTCATTATGAAAAATATCTTATTATAACACATTTACACTAAAAACCTAGAAAGATAATAACATACAACAAACTATTTCAGATTGTACCTGAAATTTTGATATCCTGTAATTTAGCCTTTTTAGATTTTCATAAAGTAACTGTAATATTAGGTTATTAAATTTTTAAGGAATATTGAACGACATTATTATTTTTAGTTTTGTTTAAAATAACTCATTTGTTATAATATTTACAAGTTTACTTAAGAAAATATTAATTCCCAAAATGTTATCACTCTCAAAGTGTCAATCAATGAAAATAATCCATTGGTTTTGCCCGTGTAATTAACCAAGTTTCTTATATACTAAATTATATACTAAAGAAGGAAACACATTCATTTGGGACATGTTATAAATAATACAATAAAATTAACATATGATTTATATCTATTCTTAAAATA